>CAUYLG010014698.1:0-79677 GCA_963573385.1 Cacajao melanocephalus | reverse complement strand
GTTGTCCTATCCATCCACTGGAGTGGATTTTGGTTTTCTAACCCCCAACTCCAAATTCTTAGTCTTCTCTTTCTCCTCAATCCTTATTCCATTCAAAAAAACTACAATTTCAATACAAAACTTAGTGTCATTTGCTAAACCAAATTGCTTTCTTTTTATTTTTAATTTTTTTGAGACAGGGTGTTGCTTTGTCATCCAGGCTAGAGTGCAGTGGTGTAGTCATAGCTCACTGTAGCCTCCGTCTCCTGGGCTTGAGCAATCCTTCCACCTCAGCCTCCTGAGTAGCCGGGACTATTGGTGGATGCCACCATGCCTGGCTAATTTTTAAATATTTTTGTAGAGATGAAGTCTCTATTTTCCCAGGCTGGTATCAAACTCCTGGCCTCAAGCAATCCTCCCACCTCAGCCTCCAAAAGTGCTGAGATTATAGGTGTGAGCCACCATGCTCAGCCCTGCTCTCATTTTAAAAGTCACTTAAGTGTGTGATTGTCGGATAGTCCAGGTTATAATAAGGAAGTTTTTGTTTTGTTTTGCTTTTGTTTTTGTTTGTTTTTGCTTATTAACCCAAATGAATGTCTAAATGATGGAATTTCAGGCAGAATAAGAGAGAATTTTGGATTGGGTCACTTTACTACGTTTTGCTAAGTATATTCTACTTAAAAGGACACATTTTGATATAGGGAACTTGCAGCCTCTCCTACCAGAAATATTTCCATCTCCTCAACCTTTTTCTTTTTGAGACAGGGTCTTGCTGTTCTGTGTTGACCAGGCTGGAGTGCAGTGGCAAAATCACAGCTCACTACTGACTTGTACTTTTTCAGCCACCTCCCTGGCTGAAGTGAGCCTCCCCCTCAGCCTTGCAAGTAGCTTGGACTATAGGAATATGCTACCATGTCCAGCTAATTTTTTTTTTTTTTTGTATTCTTGAAAGAGACAGGTTTCACCATATTGCCCAGGCTGGTCTCGAACTCCTGAGTTCAAGCGATCTGCCCATCTCGGCCTCCCAAAATACTGGGATTACAGGCATGAGCCACTGTGCCTGTCCCTCAATGTTTTTTCTTCAACCAGCTCTTAACTTTTTTCTACTTCCTTCTTCTTATATCCACCTTTTTATTCGGAGTTCAAGGCCTATGCTGACTTAGTAAAATATTATAAAGTACAAGTCAGTAGAGTTATGAAACTCATTTAAAAATCAGCTTTCAGATGTGATAAGAAAGAGAGCCAGAACAGGGAAGGTAGTTGTCCTATTAGAAGGGCTTCCTACTGGAAGGCAGAACAGGTAGCTGGTCAGACCTCATGGGCAACATGATATTTGCTTCAAGGAGATGTGGACAAATTGGAGAACTCCCAGAGAAGAACGACTAGACATATGAAACGTCCGTATGGCCTGATGGAAAGAACAGAAGGTGCCTATTCTGGTCAAGACAAGACTTCACAGAAAAAGTAACAGAGAGGAGGCTGGAGGTACAATAGTGCTAACATAGGTAACCCACGAATATGCTTTGTGTGACTCTTAAAAACAAAGCTAAGACCAGAGAGTAGTTTTTAAGAAAGATTTTTTTTTTCCCCTGAAAGCAGTAATATCTTTCCTTTGGCCGCAGTTAGTGATGCTATAGAAGGAATGTATACATAAGAATTAGGGTGGCAAATAGATTTTGTGCTAACTGCAGTAAACTGGTGGAAGCTGGCTGTAGAGGGTAGTCATTATGAGCATGGACATTGGATTACAATGAGTTTGGCTTTGAATGCTAGCTCAGCTCCTGCCAACTGTTAACCCCAGATTCTCAGTGTCCACATCTCTAAAAGAGAATAATAATAGCACCTACCTCATCAGGATATTGTGAGGTTATAAAATGAAATGATGCATGTAAAGAGGTTAGTACAGTGCTGTGCACATAATAGATAATCAATGTGACTATTGGGAAAGATTGTGAGGTCAGAGGAATCTGTGTTTGGTGGGAAAACAGGCCGTATCAATTAGTGATGTTTGCTATGGGAGTGAAAGTAGGCCACCTATTTATCATCCTTGGGATATAAAGTGATCATTATCCATCCTGGATAAAGTGATCATTTGTGTTCAATCCTCCTATTTTATTTTTCACGTAACCTGGTTATCTACTTACAACTTAAAAAAATTAGAGGAAACATTGGCTTAAATTAGAGGCCTTCTTCTGTGCCTTTTCCCTGCTCTCCCTCTGTTCCTACTTATATAAGTTTAAAATTATGACAAGTATATGGAAAGTGAATACCATTTTTGTTCTTCTGTTAACCTTGATAGTCTTACAACATGAATGAATTGAAAGGAAATGTACTTTGCAATGCATAATGAATGAGTCTGCACTTATGAAATGTCTCAGTTCTACTACAGATTAGAAATTTAGAAAGAATGTCAGGAAAATCAAATCCTAATGCAAGCTAATCTTTGCCAAATCAAATGTCCTATCTGAATATACTTTTTATATTTGTATTGAACTCAAACTACTGTTTTTTAGCACTTTAAGGTATAAGTGGTTACCTAAACTCTAGAATACCTTATCTTAAACATCCATGGCTACTTAAGAAGAAAACTGTAAAATTGATGTGTTGGCCATGAATCTTTAACCCTACTTATGAATGTCGTCAAGAACATTGCCAAGGAAATAAAGATGTATCATTAAAGCATGTCATGTTTGCAAGGTCATCTCTGAGTGTTGATTAACTCCTAGCCCTCTAAGCACAGCTACTTCACTTACAGGTTGCTGCCAAGAGGAAAATGCTGGTGCCACTGGTTAGCCATTGTCAAATGGATGTATTTTTCTCAGATGTGAATAAATGAGAACTGGACCATGACACAGAAATAAACTATGCACTTGTTTTTTTCCATGACATAATAATCAAGAAACAATGTGGCTGAGCATGGTGGCTCACACCTGTAATCCAAGCACTTTGGGTGGGCTGATCACATGAGGCCAGGAGTTCTAGATCAGCCTGGCCAACATGGCAAAACACATATCTCTACTGAAAAAGTACAAAAAGTAGCCAGGTGTGGTAAGACATGCCTGTAATCCTAGCTACTCAGCAGGCTTCAGAATGAGAATCACTTGAACCCAGGAGGCAGAGGTTGCAGTGGGTCAAGATTATGCCACTGTACTCCAGCCTGGGTGACAGTGTCTCAAAGAAAAAAAAGAAACAATGTATATTTACTCATTTGTCCTTCAGTTGAGAAATATGGCAATGCACTATTAATTCAAGGAAGCAGTAATGCACCTTGGTTAAAATGTCAGACTCCAGAGTAAGAAATGATCAGAATCCTGGCATAACTGATTTTTAAGTTTGTCAAAGTATATTAATTTCTCTAAGCATCTTCAGTTTCCCCCTCTGTAAAATGGGGATAACTTATGCCTCTTGTCTCTTGTGGAGATGAGGTGAGAGCGATAGGAAAACTCTTAATGGCAGAGATCGTTACATAGCAAGCAGTAACTACCATTATAAATAGAAAAAATTGTTCATGAGTCAGGAGTACTGGGTTCTGATCCCAGCTTTGTCACTCACTAGCTATGCACTTTGGGGCTATCATATCAGTTCTCTGAACGTTAGTTTCCATAACTGGAAAGTGAAAGACATTGATTGCATGATCTTGAAGATTACTTCCAACTCTAAAATACTATTCTGGTTAGTAGAAGCAATTAAAAACTTAAAAAGCCTCCTTCATTTCGAATTGGTAGTTAATTATTTCAGTCTTTACTTAAACATTCCTTTATGTCAGGGAAAGACCTTTTGTGTTTTACCACTTCTATTTCCCCAGGAACTTCATTGCCTCCAGTTCCAGAGAAAGGTGTTAAGAAAATTAGCAACCACTTGCTACTGTGTGAACACTAACTACTCTTAATTGCTTTCTTTAAGATTGCTTTCTGTAAATGGGGAGGGCCTGGAAATCCGGTCTCAATCCAAATTCCTAATGTCTTTATCAAACACAAACCTATTCATTTCTATGTAGGATTTTTATTGAAGTCTAACATTCATATAAAAAGTGCACAGATTCCAAATCTACAATTTAAGAATTTTTTTTTCTTTTTTTCTTTTTTTCTTTTTTTCTTTTTTTTTAAGACAGAGTCTTGCTTTGTCACCCAGGCTGGAATGCAGTGGTGCAATCTCAGCTCACTGCCACCTTCGCCTCCTGGGCTCAAGTGATTCTCCTGCCTCCTGAGTAGCTGGGACTACAGGTGCTTGCCACCATACCTGGCTAATTTTTGCATTTTTAGTAGAGACGGAGTTTCACCATATTGGCCAGCTGGTATCAAACTCCTGACCTTGTGATCCACCCACCTCAGCTTCCCAAAGTGCTGGGATTACAAGGCATGGGCCACCATGCCTAGCCAGTGAATTTTTAAGAAGTGAACATAACATGTACCAGTATCCAGATTAAGAAGTAGAACATTAGCCGGCACCTCAAAATTCCCCTTATGCCTCTCTGTCTAGTCAGTAATTTCTGTCCAAGGTTAACCACCATCCTGATCTGAAATGTAATGTCATAGATACTATTGCATGTTTTTGAGGTTTATGGAAATGAAATCATCATATGGTTAGTTGTCACTTCCGTTTGTAAATTTTGGAGTGGAATTGCTGGATCATATAGTATCTGCATATGTTCAGCTTTAATAGATATTGCCAAACAGTTTTCAAAAAATGACTATACCAATTTATACACCCTTCCCCTACCTCAATAAGTCAATGAGAGTTTCATTTCTGATTATCTGTTTTAAAACCTGCACCCTTTTTCATGCAGCCTTCTATTTTGATTTAGGTTTTCAGCTTTCTCCCCAACACCTGTATCTTCTACCTCAGTGATGATTCACTTCAGTTTGCCTTAGACAGACCCTAGATATACCAAATTCATACCTGTTGTTCTTGCATGATTATTATTAGTGCTCCTTTCATTTTCAATTTGTCCTAGGTTACAGGGAGATGGAAAAAAAAATCCAAAATTAGATTGTTGAGATGTTTGCAGAACCCTATCAGTGTAATAAGAAAATGTTGAGGCTGAGCGCAGTGGTTCACACCTGTAATCCTAGCACTTTGGGAGGCTGAGGTGGGTGGATCACAAGGTCAGGAGATCGAGACCATCCTGGCCAACATGCTGAAACCCCGTCTCTACTAAAAATGCAAAAATTAGCTGATCGTGGTGGCAGACACCTGTAATCCCAGCTATTCAGGATGCTGAGACAGGAGAATTGCTTGAATCCAGGAGGTGGAGGTTGCAGTGAGTCGAGTCGAGATTGTGCCACTGCACTCCAGCCTGGTGACAGTGGTGAGACTCTGTCTCAAAAAAAGAAAAAAAAAAAAAGAAAGAAAACATTGAATGTGGACACTTTGCTTGGGTAAATTTTTTGTACATGAACTATATCTCACTAAAGTTGTTTTGAATTTTTTTTTCTAGTTTGGATGATAAATTGTCATTTCACTTAATTTCTACCATTTGCAAACAAATTGTTTAAAAAAAGACAGAAAGAAACCTAAATACGTCTGGCTGCTTCATTTGGAAAAACAAAAACAAACTTCTCCTGGCATAGTTTTTGAAGCATTTTCTAGCAAGAGATGCCATTGAAAGCAAAGGAACATTGATTGTGCTGCACCAATCAATTAAGCTACTCTTTTGAAAGGGGAACCCTTCTACTGGCATTGAGTTTGTTTTATAATTTACCAAAAATAAAGACAACTTTTAAAGTAAATATACCTTATAAATGTTACCATGAGACAGAATATTTTAATTAAAACTATGGTATCCCTGTTACCTGTTGGGTAACAAACTCCTCTAGAACTCAGTGGTGAACAATAATCATTTTATCATGTTCCTGGCTTTTATGGATCAGGGATTCAGATGGAGCACAGCAGACAGTTTGCCGGCTCCACATTGTCTTGGGCCTCAGCTCATTGTTAGCTGAAACCTCAGCTCAACTGTAGGTATTCTAAGACATGGAGGTATTCTACCTCAGCTAAAATACCTACATGTGGCTTCTCCCTGTGGGCTAGTTTGGGCTTCCTCGAAGTATGGCAGCTGGATTCCAAGATGGAGCATTCCAAGAGGGCAAAGTGGAAGTGCACAGCATTTTTATGATCTGGCCTTGAAAGTCACATAAAGACACTTTTGCCATCCTCTGTTGATCAAGTCCCAAAATTCTGCCCAGATTCAGAGAGAGGATATAGACCTCATCACTCAGTGGGGTGGGGGTGGGGTGTGTCAAGGTGACACTGTAAAAAGTACATGTGGAATGAGAGACATTGTAGGATGCTGCTTTGGAAAATATGCCTTTCCTTTCATCTGGGTCTTCTCTTTCCTCCATTGTTGTTGTTCCTGTCCTGATTAATTTTGATTCCACTCCCCGTAATTTATCCTCAATATGAGGTCCTGTTCTGGAAGGAAGCCCAGCTGGTCAGATTCAAGAGTTCACAGGGGCAAGACTGCTACAGACATGGCCCCTTGGGCCTTGCTGTGAGCCCATCACCCTCACTGGCTTTAGCTTGGGCATTTTCAACCACTGTTACCAAACTAGCATGTGACACTCTGTAATGAACACCTGTTGACTATTTGGAGGTTCTCCTGTTCTCACATCCATCAGACGCCTGTTTGCTTCTCTTTGCTTTCTCTTGTACAAACAATGATATTGTTCTTGGTAGCTTGTCCTCACCTGCTTGTAATTTGGAGTTTGTGAGATACATCATCTCCTGGTTTGATGTACATGCTGTCCTTAGGGTTCTGACCACCTACTTGCTCTGTTTTTACATGAGGACTTGGGAAAACCTCAAATGATGCTGCCACTACTACCACCACCATCTTACCTGAGTACACCTGGAATGAAGTCCCACTCCATATCTTCCACTCCTTCTCTGCCTTCTGACGCACTCACCACACTAATTTTTATGTTCTTTAACTTTGCTTTAGGGCCTTTCAACTGGAATGAACTTCTAGAATACAGTCATATGGCTGACTGCTTAATATGCAAATATCGTTTTAAATGCCATGTCCTCAGACTTGACATTCCTGTCTACAGCAGCTTCCCAGTCATTCTCTGCTACATTGTTCCATTTTAGTTTCACTGCTGCACATATTATGTGATATTTGTTTACTGGGTCTCCCTCAAAACACTATTATGTATGGAATGTTGTCTGTCTTGTTCAACACTGTATTCCCGGTACCTGTCACATAGTAGATGTTCAATAAATGTTAGTAGGTTGAATGAATAAAAAGTGAATGACTAATCCAGGTTTCCTGATTGTATGATAACTGTCATTATGATCTCTAAGCTGCTTTATCTTACAAATCTCAGCTTACTAAGAAACATTTCCATGTTTAATATTCTTTGATAGAGTAAACTTGTGACATTCATGAGGAATATGCCCAGAAGGTCTTACTGTATTCACAGACTCACCAGTATTATAAAATCTCCTCCATAAAATGCAGTAAAGTGTAACTGAAAAATTTAAGTGACTCTTAATGTTTTTTTTAATACAGAACTAAAATCATTTCTAAAGCCATTAAAATAAATTTACCCACTAAAATAAATGCTACACTACATTACACATGATTTTTGTTTGCAAGAGGTTCTTATTATTCTGTTTGATGTCCTATGGTTTGGCAGATAGTAAAGTCCAGCTTAATTTGAAAACCTGCCATATTGACCTGGAATAGGAAAGACAAACTGTCCTTGGGCAACTTAAATCTGATTTCACCTTTTCCCCTTGAAATTATATGTCAACAAAGACATTTTCCTGAAGTATAGCACTTCATCTTTATTGAAGGGGCTTTCTGGTTTCTCTGTCTTTACTGTGAATTTCTCTTTTTGGGGAAAAATGCTCCCAAAGCTATGTGATCAGCTAATGTGTTCTCCTCTTAATCTCACATTAATGGAATAGAGTTCTTCCTCACATTTTCAAATTGACTTTGGCTAGAGGTGAGGTCATTTCAGACTTTGCCTTCGTATCTTGATCACCTGTCACGTCTGGACAGAGTTGATACAAGCTCCACAGCTTTCCATTGATTCCCATTTCCCTTTCCTATCTCTACTAAAGTTTTTACTACTGAGTAATTTTGCACCTACTGAATATAATAAACTGTTTACATATAGAAATAATGATGTCATAGATAGGAGTACCCCCAGCACTGCACTGAAAATTAAATTATTTATTTCTTCATTTGACTCCAGTTTGTGCTTTACTGTGGAAGATTTGTATCTTTACAGGGTGTCTTTACTTTCTTTTTTTTCTCATAAGTAATACAGGCTGTACAAACATGCCCAAAAATGACACTGTCTTCCTGCTTGCTTGGTGGTAGGGCTCATGATTTTATACTAGCTTTACGTACTGTTTCCTCTGGAAACAAATCCAGCACTGTATCATTTTATGGTAGATGTTTATGTATCAAGTATCTCATATGCATTTATCTCCTTTAATTTCCACTATAATCTTGTAGTGTAGGGGATCATATCCCCATTTTACTGGCAAAGGAAACTAAGGTTCAGAGAACTTAAATAAAAGCAAAACTGGTTTTTTAGTTCATGTCTGCCTATCTATAGAACTTCAGAATCTTTTTGCCACTCTTAATATATCTGTGTGTGTGTGTGTGTGTGTGCGCGTGCATGCACGTGCATGCACGTGTGTGTGTGTAAAATTTCTTTATGGAGGGAGAGTGTAATTGTTCAGTAGCAATATAATACAAATCACAAGTTCAAACTGCATATATGATTTTATATTCTATAGCCACATTTTAAAAAGTCAAACAGGTGAAATTAACTTTAATTATGTATTTTATTATACCAGTATATTGCAAATAGTATAATTTTACCATGGAATCAACATAGAAATTATTAGTGAGGTATTTTGCTTTCTTTGTACAATTCTTCAAAATTTGGTGTGTGTTCTACATTTACAGTTCATTTTGATGTGGACTAGCCATGTTTCAAGTGCTCATTAGCTATGAGTGGCTAGTAGCTATCCTAATGGATTACACTGAGAAATGGAGGGAAGGAGGGAGAAAGAAAGTAATAACATATAATAGGGTAAATAGTGGCAAATGAGACACCCTGTATTTGTCTGCTTCTGATCTTCCCTTCCTTAGTCTTTCTTCTCAAAGTCAAACACAATTTCTTATGTTCTTTTTGGAGTTATTCTATACTCAGGTAAAGTGTGTGTTCATGTAAGTGAGTATGCCTGCAGGTGTGTCTGCATGTATGTGTACATATATGTGTGGTCCATTCAATTCAACAAATGCTGTTGACAACGTACTGTGCCACATACTCTTCTTGGGACTTGATTACATCAGTAAACACGACTGTTCAACAGCCCTGCCTTCAGAGACTATATTTTAGAGGCAAGAGATAGACAAAACACATCTATAAATTATATAGAAAGTATGTTAGATGGTCGTAAGTACTGTGAATAAAAAGAAAAAAATCTGTGCTGAGGGGAAGTTTCCATCGCAAATACGTGCTCAGAGTAGATGTCATTAAAAAGGCGAGATTTGCTCAATGTCTTGAAGGAGGCAAGGGGGTGATCTACAGGTAAATCTCAGGAGGAAGGGTGTTCCAAGCAGGAAGAGGGCAGCACCAAGGCCAAGGTGGGAGGGTACCTGGCACATGTGAGAAGCAGAAGGCCAATGTGGCTGGAGTGAGGCAAGAGGGGGGAACACAGCAGGCGTGAGGTCAGGGTGGGGACTGCGGCAGATCCTGTGTGGCTTTGTCACTTAGTTGCACTTTTGAGGCTCTTGTAACCACTGAGGCTTTTACTCTTCGTGTAAGAAGGTCTGCTGTGTTGTGATTATCAGCCACAAAGCATCCTGTGGTGTGGAGGATGTATTAACCAGTCTCCTCTTGAGATGGATACTTAGGTTGTTTCTGACCTGTTTTTATCATGAACTATACGACAGTGTACATATCCTGGAATCAGTATATCTTTGCACATGTGTGTGATGTTACATGCAGGATAAATTTCTAGTGATGACAGCTAGGATGTCTATTTTTAATTTTTCTTGATAGTGTCAAGTTGCCTCTGAAAAGGCTGCACAAATGTATGTGATTTACAGTGTTGAGAGTGATTGTTTTCCTGTTACCACTATGGCATTTCATCAACAATTTTACTTTTGCCAGTCTAATAAGTAAAAATGTTCTCTTATCGGCATCACTTTGAGCAATCACTCTCCACTCTAAGTTGTAAATAATGTGGCTTCTACCCCACTCTTCCTCTTCTCTGGGCTGTCAAATGGATTTGCACTTTACAGCAATTATAGCAAATATTGCTCTGTATTTACTTGTGCATGCCCTTGTGTGCCTCTCTTTATTATAAGCTTCTTGAGAGCAGGGCTAACCTCTGATTTTTTTACACCCTCCCCCAGTGACTAGAACTTTGCTTAATTCTGTTTGAATTATGCTATATAATCTTATATCATGAATTTACTCATTAAAATTATTGTTATTCAGTGATTATTCAACTGTCAGTGAAAGTCTTTGATTTATTGTATTACCTACTCTTGACTGCCAGCTGGGAACAAGTATGTATTCTGTCTTTAGTGTTCAGGTTAGAAATAGTCAATTTGTTCTCTTACTTGTAATCCCTAAAATAAGCATTTCTTTAATTATATAAAAACCTGAGTAGGACTGAATTGGATACCTATGTAGGTGACAGTAAATACAGTTAAATCAGGTTCCTGTAGCTTTATTTGTTTCTATCTGTTTTATCATCTTGAAACTAAGCAGCAATTTCTGGCCTGTAGCCTTGGGCATCTGGCTGCTGAGGTCATTAGGCCATTGGCTATACCATCACTTAGTTTTCAGAATCTTCGAAATGTGATTTGAAAATGGATTTGGGCAGAGGAGTGTGTGCTGGGTCAGGAGGCTGAGCAGCCTTTCCTAGGCTGTGTTTCCCAGAACATGTGGGTCCCTGGAGATAGTAACAAATGTTCCATTTTGGAAATGCTATACTATATCTCCCTCCTCCTTGCATGTAAGCATATTAAGGGTTTTGAGAAGCCCTGCGGGAAAGAAAACTCTTTATTCCAGTGTTTCTCAAATTGATTTGACCACAGAAAACCATTTTTCCCCCTAGTAACACCTATCAGTATATCACAGAATATCAATTTTCTAGAGTAGAGTTGAAGAAAAGAGCAGTTGTTTTTTTCTCTACTTTTTATTTTGTACCAATAGAGGTAATTATATAACTTTATAAATATTGAATATATCCATTTAAAATTTTTATCTTCATCAAATGAAAGGTCACTGTCCAGTTACAAGTTAGTTTATAGATGATTGATCACAGAAATAGTTCACAGATGAACTGAATGTTTTTGTTTAGGGATCTGTTTTTTTAAATAGATTACATCCTAGAACCAGTTAGAAAGATTAAAGGTAACATGAGAATTTAGGAACAGGTTTAAGCCTGAAAATTGACAAATGAAGATGATTTAAATAAACCCAGCTATTAATTTCTTCTAGCTATATAACATTTTCAGATACATGAAATGTGGCCAGGGGAATGCTTCTATAACTTCTGTCTGTGTTGTAAAAGATGCCAACTGATGACTCCTATTACATGTATTTAAAATTATGGAGAGTTATTTATAGACACTGTCAATTTTAATCTGCACATAGAAATTCTTAATTGTCTCTACCCTCTTTGTTTCAGCTTGTTTTTCAAGCTTTCTAATGCATTCACCTTGCTTCCTCCTCTTTTTCTTCCCTCTCTGTGCTCCTTAAAAACATCCACTAGGCTGGCAATTAGGGGCTGAGCACAGATGCATCCTTTAATTTAATTTCACATTCCATCATTTGAAACATGACCAAGTGTGTCTGCTTATGGCCTTCAGAGTGCTGGGAAATCAATATGTTAATTTACCTCTATCTTTCCAAATCATCTTTGCGAGAGAGCAAGCACCTGTGAAATGAGAGGCTTGCACTGGGGAGGGGGGATTCTGTGTAAGAGACATAGCCCCAAGTATCTGTATTCTTACCCTCCCACTCTTTGTTAATGAGCTGTATTCTAAAGTAGATTAGTAAATTGACTGTTTGGAACTTTGAATACTTTGTTTTCCACTGAAAATTTATGATCATTAGGATTCTAAGCCAGCCCTTAAAGCCCCATGGACTGCCAGTGTATCGAAAGCACTCTCCAAACAGTACGTTGAGGCTGCAATGGTACAAGTGTATCTCCAGTCCCACTCTATCTTACTGGAATGATATTTCCATTAGTGCAGCTGATAGTTGCATTTCTTTTTATCATCCAGGTCACATTGTTGACTCATAGTTAGCTTGTGGTAAAATGAAATCTCCCAAGTTTTTTCTACATTAAAGGCTCCAAAGTTAGGGCTACACCTCCTCACTTTCTTAGGCTTGTGCAGGGAAAATGTTTTACATTATTAATATGTGTGTCCCTGTTACATTCTATTCTTTTGGATTTTGTCTTAGTGTTCATGCAAATTGAGTGCTTTATTAATCTTTAGTCACTGTTCAACACATTAACTTTAATTCAGTTGTGTCGTATTCATATTGGGTTGAGTTTATTTCTGTCTTTATGTAAACTGTAGATAGAACTATTGGGCATGGCAATTTTCAGAGCTTCGGTTTTCAGAGCATTTTCATAAGAAAACATGATCTCAATTGAGCCTCCCTTAGACCTTGGGAGGTGGAGTGAGCCTGTTAATGATCTTAATGAATTCCATTTCTATGGATGGAAAGTTAGAGGCAGTAAGATTGTTCCCTAGCCACACACTGAGTATACAGTGGCTTTGAAGGCCACTTTTCAAGCATTTGGTTTTATCCTTTTTCTACTACCTGTCAATATCTCACTGAATTTATTCTCAAATATACTGTTCCCCATTTTCAAACTTTGATGCATTGTTTTTACTCCCATCTTCTGGCACCACTGAGGTTTACCATGACTGTAGAGATTAACCACAGCAGTTCTTGGATCTTCATCATTTGGATCTTTTGATGTAAACCATTGGGTCTGAAGTCTTTAGTCCAGTTAAAGCACTAAGAGCCACCTGGTAGTATATTTTTGCCTATTATGCTTTCTTTCTTAAAGAAAAGATGTGCAAAAAAAATAGTTTAATACTTCTGTTTGCTTTTGATATTTTCCTAACATTACAGCAGTTAACCCCCCATCCCGGCAAAACAAAAGCAGTGATTTGGTGCTTTTCTTTGTTCTTGCCAAGACCCGATATAACATCATTAACCTCAACTTCCAAAGTGGAAACTTTGGAAGTGTTCTGGAGGTAAATGTGGACCGCAGTAACTACTAAGATGTCATTTCTCAGCTCTGCCTCCCTTCACCCATTCCATTGTGTCTCCCCGCTACCCACCACTGACAGAATTGCAGAATTCTTTCTCCTCTTGAATTTCCTTAACAGACAAGCACTCCAGCTTGTTTCGGGCATCCTTTGTCCACTTGGTGTAGGAAGTTTCATTTTCCCACCCTGCCACGTTTGGGGGAGGGTTTCCTCTCTTACATCTTGCCACTCTTGATGCTCTGAGGCATGGTTAACAGCTTGTGCTCAGGCCTAATTTGGGTCTCCAGTGGGTTTCAAGAATCAATCTAAATGAGGAAAGCTCTTTTCCTCCCATTTGTGCTATGGTTTGTCACAAAGGCCTTAGAGCTGGCCTGCTTTGTGCTTGCCAAATCCTAAGGGGCTTTAAAGAAGGAATGCTTTTCCATCTCCAATCCCCAGAGCTCTGCAGAAGCCTAGATGGTGTGGTAACACACACCAATGAACTCAAAATCAGGTGACCCGCCAACCTGATGCCTTTATCTTTTCAGATCAAGCCTTTGAGTGATAGCAGGTTTTTCCCTTAGCACATGTCATTTTCTTGGTGGTTTCTCATCCCTCTATTAAAGACATACTCCATTAACCCTTCAAACTGCCCAGATATGGCTGAAGCTTGGCACCAACAAGATTGATGTTCTCAATCTTACACCCCACCAATAAAATGGATTGCTTTCAGCAATTTTCCAAAGGATCTTGTTTATTTGGGGTTTTAGCTCCCTCCACTGTCCTTTGGGATCACATTTTACTATCCTTTTTTGATTATATGCCAATTCTTCTGTGTTTTATAATTTCCCATTTAAAATCTAAACCCACCCAGGAGTCCCCTGTTTAATTGCTCTCTATTGAAAGTCAGATGAGGATGGGATGGAGAGCTCTAGCTGTGGACATCACAGGACCAGGCTTACATTCTGACACTGCCGTCTATGAGCACATGACCTGAACAACTAATTCAAAATCACTAAGCCTCAGTTCCCTAAACTATAAAATGGAGATGCTATCTTACCTATCTCATGAGGCTGTTAGAGGACCAAATGAGATAACCATGTAAGATATCTGCACAACATCTAGAATACAAGTTCTCCATAAGTCTTGGCTATTTGGTTATCACATTGTTATCACCATATTTATTATAGTTTTCCTGTTGCCATTTGATCATTTTTATGAACGATTTGTATGTGCAGATCCTGTTTTAATACGTTGAAGGCTTTTATATAAACCGTGGCACTTGCAGTGAGCCTCCACAGATGTAGTCTCTTTTAGATCTGAGACTTTTGGCTGTATGTAGCCCAAACCCGAAGGACTTAGACTCTTGCCAGAGCTAGTGAAATAACGTTTCTTATTCACTACAGGCTTAAGGAACTTTCTTTCTTTCTTTCTAAACCAACAGCAGGAGACTCTCTGGCCTTGGGGTACCCAGTAGGCCCTGAAAAGCCAGGTCATTTGTGTAACTCTGCAGATTTGAGTGAGCCTAAGAACTGATTTGTTCCTGGGGACCTGTCTGCAATGGGATTGACCAAAAGTCAATTATCTCCAAGTCTCTTGGGACCAAAATGAATGCCAAATTTAATTCAGCCTTAAAATATACCCTATGGATCTATAGCAGTAAACAATATATGGGTGTTACTTTGTGATAGACTCAATGGTTTGATTTTATCAGTGGCTTTATAGGAGTTGCTACATATATGTGTGTTATATGTGTGTGCAAGGTCTTGTATGATTATGTCTCAAGACATTTAAATATAGTTGAAACTTAATGGTGCATTGTATTATTATATTACATTTGAGTATCAGGTTGGAAAAATGTAATAATGAGAATAAGAGTATCATCATTAAAAACAGATTTCCTTTAAGCATTTTCTGAATGTAAGTGGGAGATTAAGCCTCCAAAAGATAAAATGGGCTGTGAGTCTCAATCTGAGTCTTTGTCATGTCTCTGAATAAAAACTACAACACAGAGGCCAATTGCTAAGTGTTTTTTTGTTTTGCTTTTTTGTTTTTGTGAGATGGAATCTCACCCTGTCACCCAGGCTGGAATGCAGTGGCATGATCTCTACTCACTGCAACCTCCGCCTCCTGGGTTCCAGCGATTCTCCTGCCTTAGCCTCCCGAGTAGCTGGGATTACAGGTGCATGCCACCACACCCAGCTAATTTTTGTATCTTTAGTAGAGATGGAGTTTCACCATATTGGCCAGACTGGTCTCAAACTCCTGACCTCGTGATCTGCCTCCCTCGGCCTCCCAAAGTGCTGGGATTACAAGTGTGAGCCGCCACACCCGACCAACTGCCGAGTTTTTACTTTAGGTTTGTCTGGTAAAATAAGTGGGGGTTGTACGCCTTATTTATAAATAGAAAGGGGAGAAAATCTCTGTGACAGAGTAAAGTTAAACAGATCCCTCACCCTTTCAGTTTACCTGTTCAAACTTCATTGCTCACGTGGTCCTCAGTCCCCTGCTTGTGTCTGACCACTCTATGGGCCTCTAACATTGGCCTGCCCCAGCTTCCCCAAGTGCTGACCCAGCAGTGACCTCCAGCCTGCTATTTCCCATAATCTTTTTTCAAAAGATAAAGTCCATCCCATGATGTGCAAGACTTGAATCCCTTTTTCCTTTTTATTGGCAGAAGTAACCCTTAAAGAATAATCTTGGTCTTGACCAATCTACAGAAAATAAATTTTGGAGCACTTTTATTGGTGAACTTCATACTGAATTATACTCTCTGTACATGCACTCTTGAATTTTAGGTTCCCTGAATAATAACTTAGTCTAAATGTGAAGTTTGACAGAACTAAAAGACTGCTTTTTCTATTGTTGATTTGGCTAGTTGCTTTTTATTTATTTCATTCTTTATTCAGCATTTGCTATGTCCACTATGTAATAATGAAAATAAAAATTCACATTTATTGAACACTTACTATATGCTAGGCACTGTGCTAAATGCTTTATATGTTTTAGTTCATTTCACTAATCTATAAGGTAGGCTTTATTATTACTCTCATTTTATAGATGAGGAAATGGGGGTGCAGGTGGTTAAATAATTTCCCCCAAGGCCACAACCTGGTGAGTGGCAGATTTGGGATAAAATGCCATATTTGAATAGCTCCAACATTTGTCCTTCAAACAAGTTTCTAATTTTTAAATTATAAACTCATAAAATATTGTTCGGTTCCCTTATTATCTAGTTCTTATTAAACCTGAGAGTGTCAACAAGGTGGGAGGGGAAGGAAACATCCTCGTTTCCTAATACTTTGTTATTTTTTTGTGAGGTCAAGAAGTGTAGAGATAGAAGTAGATACAGCCAAAAATACATTTAAAAATATTCCAAAAAGAACACTGGTTGTTATAGTGAACTTGGTGGAAACAGATTTTTTTTTCCCTCCTACATTCAGAGCATTTGCAGCAATAAGAGAGACAATAAAGGATGTGTGCTCAGGATACAAAGAGTTTTCTCCACAACTGAGTTAATTTCTCAGACGTGTGTTCTGAAAATGGTACCTGTGCTCTTGCCCTCTGGCCCACAGAAAAATGCAGTGAAGATGCTTCACCACAGGGAATTCACTGTTTCTCACTTCTCAGGTTGGAGTCTGGTGGCCTTTTCATGCTTGAATCATTTTGGTTATTAGAGGAGAACTGTTTCATGAGCATGCAGAAAGAGGAGGTAAAGCAGCGTTTATCAAACTTCAGGGAGCATAATCACAGGGTGGGGAGGGTAGCAACATGAAGTTTAAGGGGCCTCACCTGGAGTGATTCTGAGCTAGTACATCAGAGTGGGCCTTAGAATCTGCATTTTCTCCAGGGGATGCTGATGGCAGTGGCACAAGAAATGTACTTTCAGAAAGGCTAAAGTAAAAGAACATTTCCAGTTGGTGGAAGGTTCACACAGTGAATACCTTTGATGGAGGCAGCAATCCTCAAAGTATGGTCCCTCCACAGCATCTGCATCACCCGGGAACTTGTTAGAACTACCAATCCAAACCTGTGTCAGAAACTCTCTGAGCGGGGCCCAACTAGCTGCTCTTTAACAGTGCTGCAGGCGATTCTCATGCAAGCTCATGCACAAGACCTGCTGGATTAGGGAAGCAAAGTGCTGTTGTAAAATCCCATACCATTGATTCTCAAGAGTGGCTGCATATTGGAATTACCTGGGGAGGTTTAAGAACTGGGTCGCATGCCCAGAGATTCTGACAGAGTGGATCTGGGGCTTGGGCTGAGTACAGGAATTCTTTTAGAGGTCTCTCAGTTACTCTAATATGCAGCACTGTCCACTGGATCAGGTTACCTGAGATTTTCTTTTTTCACTTTGTTATGTGAAAAACTCTTGAAACATTGCTTTTGTCCTCAGTCACCACTAATAAAATGCTGCCGTATCAAGAAAAGAATAGATACTATTGTGTATAAACAGTGTCTAGCTGACATGTTTATTTTACATAGTATATCCTTACACCGTCACCTGTTCATGGAAAAGGTAAATAATTTCTTCCATGCCATTGGGAAAATCAGAAAGGAGGGTGAAATAAGGACGTGTTGTTCCTGCCTTCACTCCTTCAGCCTGCTTTTCAGTCCATTGGGTCACACACACTCTTACACATTAACTTCCTCAGTTCCCTCAGGTGCATCATCTGTATTGGCAATTCTAGTCTTTATTGCCACGGAAGCAATTTGCAAGTTTGCAAAGTTCCAGCCAACAAGATCAGTAGCATCTCCAGCTGCATGCGTTCACATGTGAGCATGCATTTGTAGGCAAATACTTCAGTGATCCACAATTATAAAAAAAGTATAACTTGGGAGAGTGGTTGCCTGCTAAACTGAGATTATATAAAATATTAATTTCAGCGAAGTTCACCAGAAAGTAACAGTAACTCTCAAACGGCATTTGCTGGGGGAAGGCATGCCTACTCAGTTTCCCAGTGTTCCTCCTCTAAGCAAGAGCAAGCAGTATTAATCTGCTGCCCCGCCTCCACCTTCAATAAAATATAGACCAAATAGAGCATTTAATCAGTGTCACTGGATGTATAGTTCTGTGACTCTAGCATTTCTCAAAGTGCTTCTTCAAGGACATAGATGTTATTACTCATTGCTGGAATGAATTGATTCTCCCTTTTATAAGCCTGCAGAATATACACATGTGACAGGAATTGGGTTGATTCTTAACCCTCCCCTCTTCCTATGAGAACTGTGGTTGTTTTAACAAGACACTTCACAAATGAGTTGTTGTACCTTGATGTTGTTCAAAAGGGGAAGAACTCAAGGCTGTTATCTTGTTACAAGATATTGCCAAACTATGGCACCAAAACATGTATGTTATGTCCCTGGTGGACAAAGCTAAGGAGAGGCACACCAGTGTCTTGGCAGGGCCTCCATCTCAATTGAGTCATGTGTAAATTATTTGCTTGTCCTCTGCTTCAGTGATTATGTAATTTTTCTCTCATGTTGGTTGCAGTTTTTCAGCCTACTGTGAGAAATCATGTCTGGTAGCCTATTAATACCGTCAAAGGTCAGTTATACTGATTAAAGCTTTTTTTAAAAAAAAAAAAAACACAGCCACTTGCTGGGAAGGCAAAATGATATGAATAGCATTCTTCTTCAGCTTTTATTGTTTAGTTGTATGTATCAGAGAACACTAGTGCCTTTAATCCTGTCTCAGACCTTTCAGTTGAAATAACTCTTTAAACATCTTAGCAAAGAGGGTATTGGTAATGAAAGTGGTTTTCTTTGTGGCTTTGTTTTTTCCCAAGCCTCTTGTCCTTAGATGCTTCTTCTGAGAACTCTTTTCTCCCCTCCTCCCCTACTTCTCACTCTTCATCCCTCAGAGGAGACATCTTGTTAAAGTAAAGTCTCTTGATTGAAAAATGATCTGAAATTTAAAGGAGCTTCTTTGTGGCAAAAATAGTATTTTAAACTGAGTTTCCAAAGTAAATCAAATAAAAGCATTTATATTCAAAAGCTATACAATGGCTTTCTGAGATTTAAAGCTGATTAGATTGTTAGCAAGATTAAGGAAATTAATCCAGAAAATGACAAAAAGAGTCATTTCAGCTTTTGTATAAATCCATTAAAACACTGTAGTATAGAGTTTTGAGTCTCTTGTAACTTAAAGACAAACCCAATCTATCTGTAATGGGTAGAAAATTTCAGTGGAAAAGGGGAAGTAACAGTGAATCCCTTATCCATTTGTTCATTCTCTTATTCATCCATAGGGAATGTGTTTGCCTAATGGTGAATGGATTCTTCAGTGGGCATTATTCTCAAAGCATCACTTGCTGGGAATATGTTTGCATGAACACTAAACTAGGAAGAGCAAGTTGGAATTCCATTAAACGAAATCCACAAATATGCCATTAACAATTTATAATGAAAAGATTAGCCAGTCTTGGCCCTGACTGTTGATCTTTAAGTCAAGGTCTTGCTCGTAACCTGAGAACCTTCTGTACTGTTACTGCATCTCCATACATGGAAGGCCACCCATGCAGAGCTCTTCTGACTGTGTTTGGTTCCTCACAGGGCAGCCATGTGGAAGGAATGGGTGACCATGTAGGCCTGTTACGAAGTACTGAGAACATAAAGATGACCAAGGCCTGATGTCTTTTCCCCAACAGCTCACAGTCTGGTGGGGGACATAGTCATGTGACCTCAAAGTTGAAGTACAGTGTGGCAAATGCTTTTAATGAAGTTTTGCATGCCAGTGCTGGCAAAGGGCAAGGAAGGGAGTGTCAGCTGTAACTGGAATACCTGCCAGCTTCTGGAAGAGTGGCCACATGCAGAGATCTGGAAGACCTGGGTGTGCATTTATAGCAAGGCCAGGGGAGCCACTGGAATGGAGGCCAATCCTGGAAAGGACTTCTGACTCCCCAGATATGTCTGCCATTCCTGGTCAATATATGAAATTCAAGACCTGAAGCTTCAGCCCTTTGTTATTTTAATTCTTGTTAAAACATACTTCTTATGGGGATAATATTTTGAGTTGTCAACAGTTACTTATATCACAGTGTGGATGAGTTTTAGGTGTTTCCTCTAAGCATATTTTCATGGTGTAAGGAAAAAAACAAGAGCCACAGTGTAGTGAGTCCTGGAGGAGGATGGATTGTGGGTGTAGAAAGCTAGATAGCAGCACCAGAACAGTCTTGAGTGGTCTGCAAGTTCTGAAGATCAGCTATGGCCACACACTGTTAAAGGACATCTTACGTCTGCAGTCATTTCCTCCTTGTTCATTCTCCTCCCAACTTCTTCCTACCTCCCCATCTTTTCTATTTCTACCTCATCCTCCAAATCCAGTGTATATTTCTTTCCCTGAAACAGAGCAAGGATATTGAGTTTTCACACCATTTATAAAAGAAAAATACTCCTTCAGCTTTACTTCTCAAGAGCTTCCTGCTCAACATCAATTCAACAAATTATTTGTTTCTAGCAGTTTTTCCTAAGGCAATGTGAGAAGAAGTCGGCATGTTCCACAGTGGAGAAGCCACATGAAACTACCATGGAGTGTGAAGCAGGGAGAGGGTGACTGCTATGAATGAGGATAAGATATCCCAACCCACAGATGAAAATTAGCCCTCCTTCATTCCATTATGTGGAAGTCCACAATATCACACTCTTGATTTTAGGTAAGACCTAATTTAAAAAATAAAAACGATGACATTTCCCCTGTTTCACTTGCATGGAGTAACACTACTCTATGCAAAGGAAGAAGATCATTTCTTCTAAAGATGAGTCATTTCAAAGATTGTCATGAATGTGAAGGAAGATGAAAGCTTTGACACCCAGAGCACTCCATCCACAAGAGAGGCTGGAGGTGTTCAGATGAAGACTAGAAACCCATTCAAAAAAGATGCTTTGTGCAGTGGGTGCAGCATTGCCCTAAATGACTCGGAGGTCTTTTTCAACTTTAAGAGTTTCAGAATCTAGGAAATATCACCAGGCAGATTAACAGGCTGTGGCTAAAGGCCTGTCCCATCAGTGAGGAAAACCAAATGTGATTGCAATGAAGGGTACATATTTAGTGAGATAAGGAACTCTGTCTCCTTTCCAGTTCTGCACTCTATTGAAGCTGTAAGTAAATAAACTTACGAGGAAAAGTATAAATATACCTGAATTTCCTCATCTATCCAATAAGGATAATAATAGAGCCTCCTTCATAAGGTTTTGTAAGGATTTGATGAGTTAATTCACATAAAGCACTTAGAACAGTGTCTGAAACACAGGAAGCACAAAATAAGAATTAGCTGTGATTAGTAATATTGTTGTTATTGTTATATTTTACAGACTACTTAAGCTGCCCTCCTTATCTGTAGGAGAACACAGCAGTGGCTTTGCAAAACAAATAAGAGATAGATAGAGGGCTTTGCTCAAATGTAAGTGACATTTTTTATGCCTGGTTACACTTTATCCCAACAGGAAAAAATATAAGAAAAAGAGAGAAAACACAAACTCCCTTGTCACCCCTTGTCCTTACAAATAACTGAATTTTAATAGGTCTTAATAAATATAAAGCCTTCTAGAATTTATTCATGATTTACAAATCATAGATGGGGTTTCAGTAATTGTAACCTATTCATTTGCTGTCAACTATTGGTGAATATCTTACTATGAAGTAAAGCACATTCCTGAAAAGTTGAGCTTAAATCAAATTTTGGTCAAAGGTCTTAGGATAAGTAAAATAATAACTTTTCCTCAGTAATGCTTTTCCTCATGGAAAGCATCATAAATGAAAAAGCAGTTTTCTAGCAGTTCAGTTGCCTTGAGGTTGCACTTGGCTAATATGAACATGATGATCCAGTAGCTAAACCACATTAAGACTATTAATTAATAGATGGCTGTAGCCTAGTGCCAAGCTAAAATAATTCTAGTTCCTTCTATTTTTGGTATTCAAACTGGAGTTTACATTCCTTATGTTGGTCAGCTATTGGCCTCAGATTCTTTCTCATTATTTTTCACTCTCTGGGCAGTTTTCTGTGACCAGAAACACAAATGGAACCTCTTTTTCCAAATGATTGTTTATATCCAGTTTTGATTTAGACAGCTGAATGGCCTCCCCGCATGGGCCACATCACTCTTGCCTCTCTCGTTCACAGCTGCATAGCTTTCATGTTCACAGCTCACTCTTGGCACTTTGAGTATGGACATGATGTCCCATAGCTGTCCATGGCAGGCTGCATTTGCCTTGTTAGGCAATGTGAATGCTTGCTGCACTACTTTGTAATTTGTGTCACTTGAATACTAGTGGGAAGACTTCAGGAGAATTTTGAGAGAAAAATATAAAACAAACTCTTTGGAAATGTGTGAGCATACTACATGCTTAGCAGATAGCACTGTCATTGGTGATTTGTATATAATTATTATCTAGTTTTAGGTGGTACTTAAGTTCTTTGTCCAGGATGAGAAGATTCATTTGTATACATCATCATTATCCCTCCTGACATGTGCTTTGGTGGCATTAATCTGTGTTTTATTTCCTGCAGCTGTAATGATGGGGTTGTCTTCCGTGGCTTTATTATGTTGTCATGTTTTTCAGTGATCGTCCTCATAGTACAAAAGAAATATCTCATGTGGGGATAAATTCCAAAATAGCTGACATTTAACAGTCATACTGGCAAGCGTCTAGTTTTCTTTCCTGTCATTCTTTTTCCCTGTCAAGCTGGGTCCTGGGGAATTATCATTGACTGTGGTCAGACCGGTAGTTGTTAGTAATTTTACATGGAAAACATATCTGAAGTGGAGCTTGTTTCTAAAGACTGGATAACTCGTACAGGGGTTGGCTAGATGGAACATCAATTCAAACTGGAAAACGACTAGCTGATTTTGAGGGAAGCTAGGAAGAAAGAATGGATTGCCAGGGTGTCTGATTTTCATTTGTACTTGTAGTCAATGGCCTTTGTAGTTCAGAGGGTCAAAATCTAAATCTGATAGTGGAAGTTCAAAGGAAAACAAATGCAGCAGGTCCTTTCTTTAAGGACAGCAAAGATTAGCTTAGCAGTAGAGATCTAATGATCCAATTTTAAATTACAGATTTTAAAAAAGTATATTGTGTCACTTTTCTTTGCATTTTGCAGTAACAGAGCAAACTGTGTGGGCATGGCTTCTGTAAACAGAATATCAAGAATGGGATGATCAATGACTGCTCTGTACTTCAGCTCAACAGCCCCTGCTAACAGCCTCATATACAAAACACATTAAGGACAGGGAATGATGAGATGAAATCAACCAGTATTGTTTATTAATTTGTTAGATGTTTTAATAAAGCCAATCCCCAGGGCAGAATCAATCTGTGTAACCACTACACATTGTACATGCTCCTATTAAGGCATTTAATACATTACCTTGCAGTTGTGTGTGTTCATGCCTGTCTCCTTTAAATATGAGTTTCCTGGAGGAAAGGGACCTTGGTTCATTTCTTTTTGATTTCCCAGCATAAGTACAGTGCCTTGTACAGAATGGTGCTAGTGGTGTTTGTAGAATTGAATTGAACCAACTGTTGCATCTATATGCTGAAGGATTTAAGCAGATGTTTAGCCACAGATTTTAAGTTGTACAGCATATATGGTGAAACTAACAGTAAGGAGAAAATAGGAAAGGTATTAACAGTAGGTGACAGGAAAATGAGAGAGGAAAAAGAAGACCAAGACTAAGAAGAAGACTATGACTAAGAAGCTCCATCGCCTTGTCCTTCACTCTTGGCTCCTCTGATCAGGGATTGAGGTCGTCCCAGGCTCCTCTGACCAGGGGCAAATGAAAGTGTTGGTGCAGTTGTGGAGCAGGAATCTTCCTTGGGGCCGGGCAAAATTGCCTGCAGTCTAGAATCTGCTTGTTGACAATTATGCCTTGACACGTACTATTGAGCAAAGTTCTTACTGAGCAAGTATAAATTGCCAGAAATTGTCTCCAAGTTCAAGATGCCTGTATCTCAAAAATGAATGTCATAATCATGGGAAGAGCAAAACCATAGAGATCTAGTTTTCATATTTTTTTAGTTTATTATGGGCCAGGCACTGAGATAAGGGCTATATAAATAATAACTGATTTATTTTTTCTTAACAACTCTGAGGGATAGGAAATGTAAGTATCCTTATTTCACAGGTGAGGAAACCAATGCAGAGAGAAATAAGTAACCTGCCCAAGTTCACATTGTAGCTGGTATGGGGCAGAGCCAGGACTCTCCCCAGGTTGCATGGCTACAGAATCTATGCTTTTCTCACTGCACCACATTTGTTGCCTCTTTCTTGTTTAGTTGCTTAATGAAACACAAAGACTTGAGAAAGCTGGGGTTTGAGTCTTCTAGCCCTAAGATTCCCTCAGAACTCAGCTTATTAACACCAAAAGTCCTCGAGATTGCTGTCTTGAAGCTTCTACTTCCTTTAAAAATATATTTAAGAAGCCCTGCTGTGGGCTATACTCCAAAGGAAAGGCAAAGGTAGATATGAAATACCTGTCCTTGAGAAGCTTTCAGTTGAGTAGGGAGATAATGCATGGCATAGTTAACTGGGTATCATAGGAGAGGCACAATTTCAATGTGGTGGGGAGCAAGGAAGAGAAGAGATTACATTTAATGGAGGAAGGCAATAAGACTTTGTGGGATCTGGAACATTAGAAAAGGGCTCTGAAGGATTGGTAAGGCTGGGGGTGAGGCAGTAGGAGCTTCTTTCTAGGTAAGGAAATGATAAACAAATATGCAGAAATAAGGTGGATCAAAAAGCATCATGGAAGACTTGTGCCCAGCTCTGGCTGGAGGACATGGCAGATGTGTGGGCTTGGATGACAGACAAAAGTGCGTGTACTTAATTTGGAAGATAAAAGGGAGAATCCATGGAAATTTTTGAGTGGAAAAAACACTCGTACTTAAGAAAGATTTGTCTGTAGTGATGCTTGGGATAGAGGAAAGGCAAGATATACGTAAAGACCCATTACAGTGGGGTCAAGTAGAAAGGGGTAGGGTGGAGAGCTGAAAAGAAAAGAATCATATAGAAGTAAATGTCTGGTTGTGCTCATGATGTACAAAGGCAAGAAGGCGGAGACCATTTTGCCAAGTCAGTTGAAGGGCATGGACTAATAAATTTGAATAAATTGAGGTGATATACCAACCTTACACCGTGTGGTTATTTGTCGGTACTGTAGAGCTCAAAGCTTTCACTACATTCCACTACCTAGCTGACACACTGGGTCATTTTAGCGGACAAAGGTGCCCCAGGCTACTTTTGGGGAATAAGAAAAAAAAATGCTCACTAACAGAATTTGAAGTTTGATCTGAGAAAAGTTCCAGATCAAACTGAGATGTGTGGAATATTCATAGTGCATAATCTTCATTGTGCAGGCATTTTTATCTCCAGTTAATTTCATAATATTCTCCTGTTTTCAGAAGTATTTCTTGTGATATGGTTTGGCTATGTCCCCACGCAAATCTCAACTTGAATTGTATCTCCCAGAATTTCCACGTGTTGTGGGGGGAACCCACAGGGAGGTAATTGAATCATGGGGGCCAGTGTTTCCTATGCTATTCTCATGATAGTGAATAAGTCTCATGAGATCTGATGGGTTTATCAGGGGCTTCTGCTTTTGCTGCTGCTTCATCTTTCTCTTGCTGCTACCATGTAAGAAGTGCTTTTCACCTCCCACCATGATTCTGAGGTCTCACCAGCCATGTGGACTGTAAGTCCAATGAAACGTCTTTTTGCCCCAAGTTTTGGGTATGTTTTTATCAGCAGTGTGAAAACGAACTAATATAGTAAATTGGCACCAGGAGTAGGGGGTTGCTGAAAAGGTGCCTAAATATGTGGAAGTGACTTTGGAACTGGATAACAGACAGAGGTTGGAACAGTTTGGAGGGCTCAGAAAAGACAGGAAAATGTGGGAAAGTGTGGAACCTCCTAAAGACTTGTTGAATGGCTTTAACAAAACTGCTGATAGTGAAATGAATAATAAGGTCCAGGCTGAGGTGGTCTCAGATGGAGATGAGGAACTTGTTGGGAACTGGAGCAAAGGTGATTATTATGTTTTAGCAAAGAGACTAGTGGAATTTTGCCCATGCCCTAGAGATTTGTGGACTTTGAACTTGAGAGAGATTATTTAAGGTAGCTGGTGGAAGAAATTTCTAAGCAGCAAGGCATTCAAAAGGTGACTTGAGTGCTGTTAAAAGCATTTTGTTTTAAAAAGGAAACAGAGCATAGTAGTTCAGAAAATTTGCAGCCTGATGATGCAGTAGAAAAGAGAAACCCATTTTTTTAGTAGAAATTCAAGCTGGATGTAGAAATTTGCATAAGTATCAAGAAGCCTAATGGTAATCCCCAAGATCATGGGGAAGATGTTTCCAGGCCATGTCAGCCCCTCCCATCACAGGCCCAGAGGCCTGGGAGGAAAAAGTGGTTTCGTGGGCTGGACCCAGAGTCCCTGTGCTGTGTGCAGCCTAGAGACTTGGTGCCCTCCAGCTCCAGCCATGGCTGAAAGGGGCCAATGTAGAGCTCAGGCTGTCGCTTCAGAGGGTGGAAGCTCCAAGTCTTGACAGCTTCCACATGGTGTTGAGCCTGAGGGTGCATAGAGTCAAGAATTGAGGTTTGGGAACCTTCAGCTAGATTTCAGAAGATGTTTGGAAACTCCTGGATGCCGAGGCAAAAGTTTCCTGTAGCAGCAGGGCCCTCATGGAGAACCTCTACCAGGGTAGTGCAGAAGGGAAATGTGGGGTTGGAGCCCCCATACAGAGTCCCTACTGGGGGTGGAGCTGTGAGAAGAGGGTCACCATCCTCCAGACTCCAGAATGATAGATCCACCAACAGCTAGCACTGTGCACCTGGAAAAGTTGCAGACACTGAATGCCAGCCCATGAAAGCAGTCTGGAGGGAGGCTGTACCCTGCAAAGCCACAGGAGTGGAGCTGCCCAAGACCATGAGAACCTACTTCTTGCATTAGCATGACCTGGATGTGAGATATGGAATCAAAGGAGATCATTTTGGAGCTTTAAAATTTGACTACCCTACTGGATTTCTAACTTGCATGGGCCCTGTAACTCTTTCGTTTTGGCCAATTTCTCCCATTTGGAATGGTAACCCCATTGTATCTAGAAAGTAATTAGCTTGCTTTTGACTTAACAGGCTCATACAGGGAAGGGACTTGCCTTGTCTTGGATGAGACTTTGAATTGTGGACTTTTGGGTTAATGCTGAAATGTGTTAAGACTTTGGGGGACTGTTGGGAAGACATGATTGGTTTTGAAATGTGAGGACATGAGATTTGGAGGGGCCAGGGGTGGAATAATATGATTTGGCTGGTCCCCACCCAAATCTCAACGTGAATTGTATCTTCCAGAATTCCCATGTGTTGTAGGAGGAACCCAGGGGGAGGAAATTGAATGATGGGGGTCGTTCTTTCCTGTGCTATTCTCGTGATAGTCTCAGGAGATCTGATGGGTTTATCAGGGGTTTTTCTTTCGCTTGTTCCTCATTTTCCTCTTGCTGTCACCATGTAAGAAGTGCCTTTCACCTCACTGTGATTCTGAGACCTTCCCAGCCACATGGAACTGTAAGTCCAGTTAAACTTTTTTGTTCCCAGTTTCTGATATGTTATCAGCAGCATGAAAATGAACTAATACATCTTGCTTTTTAAAAATATTTCTAAGCCAGCAACATTTTGTAAATATATATATTTTTCACAGATTTTGTGTTTTTTTAATTTTATTTCTATAATAAAATATGGAGTTTTCTTTCTAGATTTATTTTGGGGAAAATAAAAGGATTTTTTAAATGCATCAATGATGCCTTTTTATTTCATAGAATTGGGTTGAGGATTTAACAGCAACCAAAAATATCCATGTAAAGCAATGAGAAAAGTTCTTGAAGGATGCTCAACATCATTAATCATCAGAGAAATGCAAATCAAAATTACAATGAGATATCTTCTCACCCCAGTTAAAATGACTTTTTTCCAAAAGACAGGCAATAGCAAATGTTGATGATGTAGAGAAAAGGGAGCCCTTGTACACTGTCATGGGAATGTGAATTAGCACAACCACTATGGAGAACAGTTTGGAGGTCCTTTAAAAAACTAAAAATGGAGCTACCATATGATCCAGCAATCCAACTGCTAGATATATACCTGAAAGGAGGTATCTGCAGTAATCCTATGTGTATTGAAGCACTATTCATAGTAACCAAGATTTGAAAGCAACCTGTGTTTATCAGCAGATGAATGGATTAAGGAAATGTGGTACTTACACAGAATGGACTACTATACATCTGTAAAAAGAATGAGATCTTATCATTTGCAACAACATGGATGGAACTGAAGGTCATTATGCTAAGTGAAATAGCCAGACACAGAAAGACAAACCTCACATGTTCTGTTATTTGTGGGTGCTAAAAATGAAAACAATTCATGTGAGATAGTTACCAGAGGCTGGGAAGGGTAGTTGGGGAGGGAAGAGAGAGGGATGGCTAATGGGTACAAAAATATAGATAAACAGATGAATAAGATCTAATATTTGATAACACCACAGGGTGACAACAGTCAACAGTAATTTATTGCACATTTTAAAATGACTAAGAGAATAATTAGATTATTTGCAACATAAAGAAGGGATAAATGCCTGAAGTGATGGATACCTCATTTACTCTGATGTGTACTATATGCCTTTATCAAAATAGTCCATGTATCCCATAAATATATACACCTACTGTGTACTCACAAAAATTAAAAATTAATAAAGAGAAGTTTCTAGCACATAGGAGGGTTCAGATGAATTTGCCTGAAGCAGTTATCTGTACCATCTCATGGTTAATGGCAGTCTCTGAGGGCAGAAGGGCTTAGATTTAGAGCCCAGTTTTGCCATTCATTGACTCTGTGGTTTCAGACAAGTTCTTGATTAACCTTGATATTCTTAGTTGTCATCTTGTAATGATGATATATATTATATGACAATAATGAGACTTACCTCATTGCAGGCAGGATTAAATGAGATGATGCACGGTGCCTGGCTCAAAGAGCTCAATGCCAGTTAACTGCCTCTTCTACCACCCACTGCCACCACCACCTCCACTATCACTCCTACCACCTTCATTACCACCATTATTGAGGCTCCATGAGATGAGAACCAGGTGTTCATCAAAAAAAAGTGTTCTTATGAAATGAAACATTATTATATGATACAAGTTTTTGACCAGTTTTAATATCCGAGTCAAGGATCTATTTTCATGAGACAGGTTCACTGCTCCAATGAGTTAACACTCAGTTATGCAAAACATTGTGTCCCAGCCAGAATTTTCTAGAGACTACCCTGAAGCAAGGATCGAAATGCTAATGCTTCATTCGGGATATACAAATTTAGTCCAGTGAGATGAGAAAAAGGGAAAGGAGTCACCAAAAGACAAACATGATATGATTGCACTCAGGTGAAGTGTCTAAAGTAGTCATACTCATAGAAGCAGAAAGTAGATGGGTGGCTGCCAAGGTCTGGGGGAGGAGAAACGGGGAGTAGGTGCTCAGTGGCCATGGGGTTTCAGTTTTGCAAGATGAAAGAGTTCTAGAGATCTGTTGTCCAACAATGTAAATATACTTAACACTTCTGGACTGTACACTTAAATAAGGTTAAGATGGTAACATTTATGTGCTTTTTACCATAATTTTTAAAAGGTTGGGGAGGGGGGCAAGGGAGGAAGTAAAACAATAGGAAGCAGTGGTTCCAGAGCTGGTTACTGCTTCTCAAGACCACCAAGGGACACCGCCACTGGCTCTGCTGCACCCACTTGCCACGTGGAACTCTACTGGATAGGCTGAAAGAAAGAACCACACTTCACAACAGTGGATAAGAGAGGTGAGGGCATTTATCTGCCCTGCTGTCCCCATTCTCAGAGGGCAGAGTTGGCGCCTTAGAGAGTGAATTTCCTGACATTTCCACATTGCATTGGCCTCCAGCTGTAGTGTGGGCTGCCAGCTCCCACATCTATGAGTGGCCAGAGAAGCCTTCACATCAGCTAGGTAACTGAGAGGTCCCACTGCCCAGCCACAGCCGCACAATAATATTCAACACTTCCAGAGCAGGTGCTGCTGGTGGTGGAAACTTAGCTCCCCAGGTGGGAGGAAGCCTAGCCAAGGGATTATGAAGATGTGCATAAGATTTGTGTTTGATTCACACTGCTATCCTTTTTTGTTCTAAGGAATTCATTGCTACTATACTTTTCTTTTATTTTTTTAACCATATAAGGGCTTTGATGTTATGGTGCCTCGTATTAGAACTGCTTTGTGGTGACTACCTGGCTGGATATAGAGCATGAGTGTAAGATTATTCACCATATTCTTTGCCCTCTTTGCCTTTGGAAGGAAAATAAAGTGAGTCCTAGTTAGTTATTTATCACATAATGCAGTGAAAGAGAGCAGTTTTAAGAGATTTCACATTTCTAAAAAAAAAATTAAATGCTTGGTTTTTCATTGCCTTTTTAATGTTTTAAATATTAGCAAGCATCACTGTCAAAATGTGTTCTCAGTTCCTACTCTGGAATTTTTTTAATAGGAAAATTTTCTGATAAAGATCACAGGTTTCCTGATGTTTTCTTTTGGCCCACTTTCGTTTTACTAAAATAATCATTATGTTTGGGAATTCATATCCATCAGTATTTCCTAGCAAAAAGATATAATGGGATTTTAGAAAATGTGAAAATTATACTTGTTTGCCTCTTCCTAAAGGGTGGTATAATTTTGTGTGCAGTGAAATGAATTTTTTATCATAGCCTTCAGACCAAATTCATATGACAGCGAACTAGATGAAAAGGTATCAAGATGAAGCAGGCAGACTCAGGGAAATGGGCTTCCCAAAATGCTGGCATGCAGTTATTTTTAGAGGCATCTGGGTTTTCTACCCTCTATTACTTTCTGTCCTCCTGTTTTCATTTCTCCTACCAAAAAATGGGGCCTTCCTCAGGCTGATTTTGGTTTGAGAATCAAGAGAACTCCATGTTAGTCTTACTTCTTGTGGAATAATGATGTTAGCCCTGAGTGTTAAAGGGCAGTGGTTTAGAAAAATTGTGCTTTTGGATCCTGTTAGACCCTACCTTGAGCAGACAGTATAGCGACGTCTCTCCGCCCTTGCTAGGAGTCACAGTGACTCATAGAAGCTGCAGGAGATAGCATATGTTGTCTCTCTTGTTATTTCAACCTGGAACTTAATCTAGTTTTATCCTATGTGTGCATATGTGTGGGTATGCACGTGTGCTTGCTTCATTCCACCTATGATCACCCCAAAACCCTGCAGTGTGTACTGCAGCTTTGGGAGGGAAGCAGGTACATAAATCTATGGGTTTTGTTTCAATTTTTGATAATATAGACTATAAACCTTTGCAGATTTTCAGTTTATGTTAACATTTGTTCAGCAGACCTTTTTTCCATTATTTGTGGCTAGATTGTTATTGAATGAATGCCAGATGTAGACACCCATCAGTCTATTTTCCTTTGTCAAAAGGAAAAATAAAACTATTCTGAAAAATTACAATAGATTATAATTATTTACCAGCAGGTTGTCAGTTAACCTCTAAGGGGCAACTAAGAGGAGGTGCATTTATGGTGGCTGGATTTGATGATTCGCATTGCTAAATATTAAAAGGGTTCGAAGAAAAAATGAACCATGTTTATCCAAGAAAGTGCTGCTTAAGCATGGCATTCAAGTGTGAATTGAATACATTGTTGGATCCAACGGTAACATTTTCTTACCAACCATGAAAAATACTTTTTTTCTGTTGTGTTCTAAATCAAACTTATATATAAGCTTTCTATCAGATTAATGCAGCTTTCTCAGATGCTATCAATCATTTAACCACTTTCAGTAAACATTCATTAAGTATCTACTATGGGCTAGATGTTAAGAATTCAAAGTTGAATAAAATAGTATCTACTTCCAAGGATCTCACAAGCTGATTCAGACAGCAGTAAATAATAAATATACATAATAAATGCTCTGGGAACAAAATGAAGAGGATGATTAATTGTGCCTAAGGCAGGGGGAAAGACTGTGTGTGGAGGAAACTTTGATCTATGATGAAAAGATTAATGAATATATTGGTTAAGGTAAATAATGCTAGCTGTTACAACAGAAACTCCCAGATCTCAGTGGCATAACCTCATAGGCAATTTATTTTTCACTCAGGTCACAGGTCAACAGCTCAAAGCAGGTCAGCAGTGGTGGAAGGTGACTGCGTGCCACAGAATGATTTGGGGATCTTGGATTCTTCCCACTGTTGCTTTACCGTCTCCCAGATCCTTAGATTAAGTGGTCTACAGATGGAAGTAAAAAAGTGACCCCATTCCTTATATTCACATTTTATTTTCTGTGATTCATATGCATAGCCACATCTAAGTGCAAGAGAGGCTGGAAAATATATTTTAGCCATATGCCCAAATAGAAGAGAAGAGCACAGATATTAGTAAATACTAGTAATTTTGCTATAGTGAGATTATTTTACGTTGAAAAATGGGGTTGGATAGCCATATAAATAGGATATAAGAGCATGAAAAAGTCTGGGAAGGGGGAAGTGTTCTGTTTTGGCTAGAGTATGTAGCATGGTGGGTGGAGGCTGGGGAGTCAAAGAGAAATACTACTACAAAGGTACTTCAGGGCTGGTTTATAGAAGATCTTAAATGCCCTACTGAGATGTTTCCACTAGTGTTTGAGCTATAGTTCTCCATTGTTGTTTCATTTTCTTGGCTAAAATTTATTTTTGAAATAGATGTTATGTTATTTGAGGCATTGTATTTTGGTAATGTAATTTTAAACATTTAAGCCTGATTTTTTCAGTAATATTATAATCTTGAAGGTAAGGGTCACCTCAACATTATATATTTCCCTAGACCATGAAGCACAAAGGTACTCAGTGTTTAACCAGGTGACAGTTTACTAACAGCTTCATATTTAAACAGGTGTAAGTAAGCAGTGCCTCTAGCTCATGGTACTGTAGCTAAATAATTCAGTTCATACTGACCAGCAACTAAGGGGCCTCTGTATTATGTCATCAAATCACATATCTCAGTTGCCTATATATACAAGGCTCTGAGTTGGACATAATAGTGAGAACAAGTCCTTGTTCTCTAGGTATTTATGACCTCAAATAAATAAAATGTATGACTGTCCTTGTAAAATACATTATTTTCAGCAGTACTCTATTCAATACTCTGAGAATGAGTTTAAGTTACTGTAAAACTGTTATTTTATGTTTCAAACTAGAAAACGTTTTAAATAATATACATGTGAATTTAGTCTCTTTGAAAACAGAAGGTTAATGAAACTCTAAGCTGGAGGACTGTGTAGGTATTTGATAAAAATGCTTGACACCCCAACCAGTGGACTTCATTCATTCCAAGCTATGATCCTAACCAGAGCCTCCATTGTCTCTTAAATGGAAGCTTATACTCATAATAAATTGTGATGTTACACTTTGTTATGACTGTTGTTATGAATACATCCTTTTATAATATGGATAAATATTTTCTCTCTACAAGAAGCATTTTCATGAGTGATTTGTGGAACAATTAAGGACGTGCCAGTGACAATGATAATCTAGTATTCTCTCTCTCCATGCCTGTTACATTGGTCCTTTGGATTTGTGGCATGCTTACCTTATTGACAGTGACTCATTATGGCTTTGTGCTTTGCTTTTATTTGAAATTGCAGCAAGGTGATATAAGTCACTTTAGATTTCACTTCCCACCATTGGATCGTAATGTAGACATTAGCCTGTGACACATGTTGTCAGCACTTTCAGATTATATGTGAAACTTAAAAGCAAATTTGCCAAGTTTATAAGTGAGATAAATTTGGTACAAAATCTAAATCTATTTATTTTAGCTAAACCATAAAATATTTCTCATTGAGGTTAATGAAAGCACCACCCTAAATTTATATTCTTATTTAATTCAGTGCCCATTTATGGAGTGTCTGCCTAAGAGCCAGTCATGAATACCAAGAAGACCTAACTCCTGCCCTTAAGGTGTTCACACCAGCAGAGAGAAAAGCCTTCATGGAGGAGGTGGCTTCTGAGCCAGGTTAGAAATGAAATAAACTAAGCACTCAGTAGTCATGCCCTGGACTCCATGGTACCCTTCTGGCAGAAACAACCTTGAATACTTTTAGCTTTAATTTCTAAAGTATGTGCAGGAGGTTTGGGATTTGGATGGGTACCGAATGCAGAATATGAGAAGAGAGACTAGCTGATTACCCCACTTCTACCTGTACTTTGAGTATCCGTTAACAGCCACATCCCTCTTAGCTTCTCTACTCAGAGGTACACTCCTCTGTGTACCTTAGTTTTCCTAGTCTTTTATTCTGTTCTTTTCCTCTTCATTACATTTAGAGTTGATGGAGATAAAACTGTTCAATGATGGAATATAAAGTACTTTTGGGGGCTTTCACCCCAGTGTTCTTACCTTACAGTCTAAAATAAGAACCCTGGAGAATTCCACAAGCTGCATTTACAATTCTTTCTCAATTTCTCACCTGGACACTAATTTTATTTTAACTTAAAACTTTTCAAAAAAAAAAAATGAATGCTGTCCTCCCAAAATCAGGCTATGATAATAAATATATGAAGATGAAAAAGAATAAAGTTATAGCAACCTTAGAATGTTTTAGTCTTTATTGATTTAAATCAATCTTCCTATTACTTTAGGAGATGAATTACTGTTCATTGCCTATGCTGTTTTAATGATCACTTGTAAAGAATTTATTTTAAATTCTCTTTGATGTCTGTCATTTGGTGACTTAACCCCTATTTCACAAGTCTTTTGCTTATTTCATGAAATTCTATTGCTGTTAAAATGTATCATTGAAATCTGATTTTTAGGATGGTATTCTCTTTGTGATCTGTAGATACTTTGGGACTCTTCTGATGTAACAGACTTATTTAAAGTCATTATTCAGAAGCAGCTCTCTGTCCTTAAATCTGTATAATGTCAAACCCGGCTTGACCCTGTTGCCTCTGGGATGAAGCTGGTGAGACAAGGTAGGGGAGGATGGGTTGCCTCCTCCTCCTCGTGTGTGACGTTATACCTATGCTCGGTTTCCTATAGGACCCGTGACCTCCTCTCCTTGACAGGTAGACTAAAGTAGCCAGGGGCTTGGCTTTATCTGACAGTTCATATGAACAGCTGGAACCCTATATTAAGGTTGCCTGATACCAAGCACTGACAACTGCTTCCTCTGATTTACCTCTACAAAGGGGGCACACAAAAAAGCAGGATTTCTCCAAGGAAACTCAGACTCGAACTGTGGCAACAGTAGCACCCTGCCCCAGCATGCTTCTCTGTGGGATGATAAAAAGATCAAGAGACCCTTGGCATGTATAAATTTCCTAATAAGCCTATTTTTTAAACTCATGCCATGGATATTGTAGAATTCTCCCCAAACCCAAGTGCTTGACAGGTGGAATTTGCCTGTTATGACAGTATTGGGCAAAGGAAAGTAAGCTAGTATAATCTCTGCTCATTAGAGAGAAGAAAAATGTGTGAACACATCCTATGATGTACACTGTAGACATATACACATTGGAATGCCTTGTCTCCAGTTTGTTGGTGTTGACTTTGTGGAGGTAGCAGGATCAGTATAGATTACCTCAAGTGGTACTTGGTTTTCAGCCTGAGAAATGAGAAGAATGTGAGAAGAAATAATCTGCTTTTATATTAGGCAAGGCATTAATTAAGAGAAATTTATTTCTCTCTCTGTATTCATGTGTACATAAGCAGTCTACCATAACAGAGACCCAGGTTCCTTCTATCTTGCTGCTCTGACATCACCGGGGAATTTTCTTTATCCAAGATGCCTCACCACCATTATATCTGCATCTCAGCCAACAGGTTAGGTAAAAGGGTTGGCAGTGGCAGTAGGGAGGGGGGAATATGGAAGATGTACACATGAATTGTGCTCATATCCCATTGCTGCAGGGGAGATTGGGAAATGAAGTCATCCTCACATATTCCCAAGTGGCAAAACTGCCAAATTACCTCCACAGGAAGTCTAGCTACTGCATACCGGTTAGAAAAAAGGATTATAGTTTTACAAAATCAGCATTTAAGAAGAGTCAGTAAAACACTGCAGAAAATATACAAATTACTCACAGAAAACTCATTTAAAGAACAGAAATAGCCTCATCACTTTGCTCATAGCCATTGTTTGCTCATGAGCCATTGCCTAATACACAGCTGAGAAAAGGCAAGTTAACTGGGGTGCATAAGGTAGAGACCACTGAGAATTGAGTTGGTGTTTTTCCCAAATTACACTGAGTAAACAATACGGAAAAATGGGTGGATCAGTAAGTTGTGTCATCCATTCAACATTTCCTTTATGCCTGGTTGGTGTCAGATGTTGTGTTCAGAATTATGAAAATGAGATTAGATTAGATGGTTTTTGTTCTTGAGTAGTTCACATTCTAATGAAGGAGATATAGATGTACTAATTAAAACATTATGATAAAGACACCTAGCTAAAATCAGGGGTTCTATAACAAAGGAGTAGAATGGGAAGAATGGATACTTGTGGGCAACTAGCAGTCTCTGATACAGTTTGCATATTAAAGCATGCACTCAACAAATGTTTATTGTCTGCTTTGCATTATTTGTACCTAGAATTGTGGTAGTGATCTGTCTGTCTCTCTGTTGTGTATATAGAGAAGTGTGGGTTTTAAACATGTAAAGTCTATAAGAATGGTTACTTCTAGGCATGGATGCACTTAGGTGTAGTAAAATATTTTATAGAATGCATGTTTTATTCTTAAACAATTACTTTAAAAATGGTAGCAGCAAACAAATTAGAACATTGAGTCTGAGAAGATAAACTCAATCTTTTCAGACTCAATGAGTTAGAAAAAAATCATGTATAAAGTCCGCATAGCCAAGAAATAGTACACCATTTGTAGATTCAGGGCTGGCCACCCATCATTGTGAAGGAAAGCAGCTTTAGTTGTTTGCACAACAGAGATAGAATTGGACCTTAAAGTCTCTCTAGATCCTTAAACCACATCATCTTAAAGCTGCTAGACACTTACAGTATTCTCAATACAGCTTGGGGTTAGTTGGAACTTATGATAGATACGTGCCATTAACACTGGTACTGAAAGTTAAAAGGCAACCAGGCAAGAACAAATACCATGGGAATCATGTGAGATTAGGGATTACTATTACTCTTTATTTTACAGTTGAGGAAACTGAACTAAAGAAAGTTAAATGTGACTTCTAAGATTATACAGCTATATATGGTGATGCCAGAATTTGCACCCAGACTCTAAAATCCTTGTATAAGTAACCGAGGCCAGGCGTGGTGGCTCATGCATGTAAACCCAGCACTTTGGGAGGCCGAAGTAGGCAGATCACTTGAGGTCAGAAGTTTGAGACCAGCCTGGCCAACATGGTGAAACCCCATCTCTACTAAAAATACAGAAATTAGCCAGGTATGGTGGTGTGTGCCTGTAGTCCCAGATACTTGGGAGGCTGAGGCAGGAGAATCGCTTAAACCCAGAAGGTGGGGGTTGTAGTGAGCCGAGATTGTGCCGCTGCATTCCAGTCTGGGCAACGGAGTGAGACTCTGTCTCAACAACAACAAAAAAGAAATACGTATACATATATACACTGCCAATAAATGAATATATATTTTTATACACACTTGTAATCTTATTAACACATATGTAAATATATATATATGCATAAATGTTGTATTCTTTACTTATAATCTCTGAATTTATATTATGTGAATTATAGCTTATTGTAGTCAATGTATTATGTAACTCATCTTTTATTCTCCTTGGAGTTAAAGAAAAGATGTTTATTTTTATTGAGCCAGACGCTCTGTACTTTTCACACAATTCACAAGACAACTCTGGGGTTGGTATTGTTAAACCCGTTTTGTAGATTAAGAGACTGAGTCTCAGAAAGCTCAAATACTTTAGCTCTTGCTGGGCATAAGCTTTTGCTCAGATCTGAATACAGACTTATCTCTCATCCCCAAATAAACTTTTCTTATTTTGTATGCTGTTACACCCATTTTCCATTCTCTGTTGGCCTGAAATAAAATTCCTTTTGAACCCATTTTATTTTTCTCTTAATCTTTACCTATGTGTTTAGCCACCCAATCACCAAAGCATTGAAAGAAATGCTTCTTTTACTTCATGTTTAGCAGAAGTAACTTAAGTTTCGAGTCTCTGCAAGAATGTGTAGCTTGCTTGATTTTAGAAGCTTCTGCTGATATTCTTTTCATGTACATGATTGCCTCTTGGATTGTGTAGGCAGCAGTGCTATGGTTATTAGTCAAGTTAGAAATACCTTTATTTAAAACCCTTTTTTAGCTTAGTTTTAAATTTTTAAGTAGTTTATACAGTCAATAAATCTGAATATAACTTCTATTTACTCAGTTTTTTTAATCCCTTATATTATTTCTAAATATCTAGTTTTAGTTGAGAGTATATTATATGTTCATTTCTTTCTCAGTTAACTTCTTTTCTACATCCAACTAAATAGATTCTTTTTAGTATTTCTAATCCAAAACTGTCCCTATTTATGCTCTATTTTTATCGTAATATGTAACTTAATCTTAGCTAATCAGCTCACCCTCTCATCACCATTATTGCCACAACTCAGATGAATGTGGCTTAATTTATTATAATGTTATTTTGCCCATAAATGGATCCTAACAAATTTATTGTTCTGCTAGCAGTGGCTTGCAGTGGGCAGGGACAGTAGATACCTGGAAGCCTTCCCAGTTGAAAAATAACTCTTTCCTATAAACTGTCAATTAGAAATCCATTTGGATTAGCAAATTCTCTTAAAATGTCAATGCTTGCTGGGAATGTTAATCTAATCAACCTTTCACACCTTAATGCCTGAGATCTTACTTTAATGAGATAATCATATTCTTTTCCTCTTAGTACCTAATTAAGCTCATAGGGAGCTAGCTACCCTGTGGGTAATTTAGGTATTCTAAGGCATTCCAAGGGGGCATCTGGTAGACCAGCAGGATTTCAATTGAGAGAGCAACAAGAGGATACCAAAGGTGGAGGAGGACATATTCCTACTTAGTACCTTAATAATAGCTTCCTTGCCCTTTTTGTAGCATGCACAATTTCCCTGATTCTATAAAAAGGTGCCTCTCAAACGTCAATGTGCATGTGATTCATATAGGGCTCTTAATGAACTGTAGATTCTGAATGAACAGATCTGAAGCACCACCCAAGATTCCACATTTCTAGCAAACTTCCAGGGAATGCCAATGCTGCTGGATCACATTTTCATGTTGCAAGGCTATGAAATATCCAATGTGTCCATGAAGAAGTTAGGGAAATAAGTGGCTCTTTGGATCTTCTTTCATTTCTGAATTTTCTTTTAGCCCTTCTTATAGAGATTCATTTCTAAGTTCTGTCAGTTCAGCAGCTTAATTTTATTTTTTAAGCAACAAGATTTCTGATGTCCTTCCCTTTTCACTATTTTTATATTCAATAGATGCAGCAGCCAGCAAATCCTGCCAGTGCAGAATTTGTCTTTTCTTCTGACAGGACTGGTCCTGCCTATAATGTTTATTTCGTGAAATAACCTAAGCTAATATATTTGAGAACTAACTTCAAGCACACCAACTTATCCTTTTCAAATTTGAAGGTTTCAGTATCCTCCACAGCAGCCAAAGTACCACCCATCTCTGACTGGGTGTTGCTGGACAGCGGCATCCTGCACTTCAGTGACCTGGCTTTGCTGCTTCTGACCTTGCAGACGATACTCTAGACACTGAACACCTCTCCTCTCATGGCTTCTGGGACACCTCTGTGCCCTGCTTCTAAAAGGTCTTTTTCAGTACACTGTACTATCTTTGCCTCTTTCTTTTGGTGTTTCTGACCTTTTCTTACATTTTGAAATGTCCCTATCCCTCTCCTTCTGCATGTCAAGTCTTATCCTTTTCATGATATTACTCAAAGTTTACTTCTTCCTGCTCCATGAAATTGATTATCTTTGCTCTATAAAGTGCTTTGCATAATTCTCCTGTAGTATTTACCTTCTATTGCAGTCTTTTATGCATGTATTTGTTTTATCCACTGGAAGGTAAGCTGCTCAAGAAAAAAAAAACACTTTCTTGCCTATCTTACATTTAGAATTCCAAGTGCAATATTTGGGACCTAGTGGGCATAGAATAAATGTTGAATGAATGGCTACATTTATTAATCAGCCTGTTTTTCCTTATTATATGCTCTGTGTGAATTCTAATTTATTTACTCTACATACCTTGTCTTTCTTCAGCTTTGATTCATCTACAGTCTTGGCCAAACATAGGAAGTCTTTCTGTTCTCTGTATGAATAATCTATAAGTCATTTGTGTATTTTCTTCAGGATTTTACTGACCATTCCTAAATGCTGATTCTGTAAAACTGCAGTCCTTTTTACTGACTAGTTTATATATGTTGGAGTCTGACTTCCTATAGAGGTAATTTGGCAGCTTTACCACCAGGGAGCCATAGAAATTTCCACGTTGCTTGTTATCTATGGACCTTATCCGATGAAGCAATCCTTTCAGTTACGACCATCAGGTGATGTGTAAAATGTTTGTCCCTGACATTCAAGTGGCCCCTGCAAAGCAATACTCTTAGTATTTATAGGACCAGAATGATTGTTAAAACCAGAAGCCAATTTCGTTAATTTCTTGCTGTGATATATAACATAGCCATACAATACTATGCATTTAGTAAATGTCATCAATATTAATACCACTGTCTCTAATATAATTGAGTAAGATTTCTGTGTATAAAACTAAATTATGATGGATGGGTAACTCAAAGGATGAAGAAAAATAACCTTTAAGTAATCTCAAAGGCTGGTTGGCACTGGGTTGTATACCGACAATGAGGTACTGAGGCTGACGCACCAATAACGGGGCTAATGTGCAAAGAAAGACAGGAGATACATGGGCCGATGCACCAGGCCTCTAGGGGAACCAGGCAGTGAGAGGTTAACATGGATCTGGAGGTCTGCAATGAGTTTAGCAGTCCAGAGCAGACTGCTTCACTATCAGGGACTGTTATTCAGATAAATCTTGGAGGTCAGAATGCACTGTAGGACCCAAACCCAGGAAGACAGACCAGGAAGCAAGAATCTAGCTGCGAATTCATGGAGAAAGAGGAACCAGAAATATCTGTGTAGGAGAGATAGGGTCTTATGTCTATTGTCTCTCAGGCACCAGCACCCTGAAAAGATCAGGCTAATAATTGCAGAAATAACTTAATGACTAGAGAAGGTGTTAAAGGGGAGGGAAAATCTATCCTTATATGAATGAACTGTTTCTTTCAGGAGTAGAATACCATCTTGATAATGTACTGGTGTGGCACGATGGGGAAAGGGTATAATAAGTTAGATTTAGGCAACATTTTATTACTTTCATTTTTCATGTATTTGTATATATACTCATTTGTTTGTTTATTGACTTACTCTGCTACCTGCTTTGGTAACTTTCCACTGGCAGCACCTGGAAGAATAAGAGCTAGGTAGCTCTCCAGAGAGCATGCTAGTAGTATGAAGATACTATTTTAATTAAGACATAGGAAGCAATGGAAAAGCACTGAAAGAACATGAAAAATCACTATTATCATAGGTAAGGACAAGGAATTCTGTACAGCTATAGGATCTGTATTTTTAAGTGGAAGGTAGAGAAGCTACTGTCAATGAAAAATGCCTCCTTTCACTTAAACATGTAACGGAGGAAAGGTCCTCTACAAAGATTTCAGTCTTTCCATAGCTGTGGCCCTTGTGGCAATCCACTGGTAACTGATGATTTTGAACAGAAGATTGATTAATTTACTAGCATGATAATTTTAACACTATTAACTTTGTCTGGCTTTATTGCACAATGTTGGCTTTCCTCCTCCTCTTTGTTTTTCATACTCCAAGGACTTGCACAGTATCCTAGACACTCCAGGACAGGATCCTGGTAAAGGTCAAGTGCATGGCTACACACAAAAAAAAGCCTATTTACATTATGGACATAATTGATTCAACTTGCCCCTTGGAAAGTATGGCCACTATTCTATTCTGGCTGATATATTGACTTTTTCCAGGTCCCTGGCTCCTGATTCATGGATCTAATTGGATCAGTAATACCTTGGCTTCTGAAAGGGTTCCTCTTCATAACCCCTACTCTGTTTAGGATTTATAGTAAAGTTTCCTTGGTCACTCCACCAGCTTAGATAATAGCAAGACTCCTGCCACCACCCAGAGTTAATGCTTCCACTTTGGGGGAGGTTGCCACTAGCCCAGTGGTTCTCAACGTTTTTTTCTACCCCAACATGTTTGGTGATAGAAATATACAGACTAGTAACCTACAGCTATAATGATTCCCAAAAAATATTTTCAACGAATATTTAATGAGAACCTGCTACATTGCCATGTGTGATACTAGGCCCTGGGGTAGATGTTAGGTGAGTAAATGCAGTCCTTGCATTCTAGCTGCTGAATGCTTCTCTTATTTATTTCTTTTTTGTGTATATTATTGTTACCAGGGGTTTTTGAGGGCTACTTGTTTGTCTTAAGAAGTAGGCATCTCTTCTAGTCAGGAAAGGCTGCTGTTTCTGTGGTACATAGAAAAGTTTCATTTTCTAAATGTTACCTGTTCTTATAACAGAGGTATATACTGTTCTTTTTTTCAATATGAATTTAATTCTTACTTAAACTATTATACCTCCTACTTTTGCTAGTCATTAACTGCCTTCAATTAACTATTGGTTTTAATTGTCAAAATATAGATAATAAATTTGACATTCTCTGTTTATTTTTTATTGCCTCATCATGTCTCATTTGCCCTTTTCTTCTCTCAGCTTGCCATTTCATATGATCATCTAGGGAAATAGCAGCCACTTCCTCACATGTTGTTTTCTGTTTCCTCTTCTATCTCTCACTTGAAGAAACTGCAATGCACTCTTTTTTAACATTTTTCTGAGTAAATGAGTGTATTGTGATACACCAGAAATAGCCATAGATCCTTCTTGTCCAAATAGCGTAAAACTGTTTATCACTTCATTTCCAATTAACCTTTCTTCAGGATGATCCTGGAAGTGCTGCCGTTGTTTTTACTTGACTTTCTAATCACCTTCCTGTAGTAATACTTTCTACTTCCAAAGGTGCTGGTAGTCTTGTCTGTAATCCGTGTGGCAATTTATTTTGGTTCTCTGATGATTACAAGCAGTATTTCTGTCTGATATTAGTTTCTCTCTTTCCGTTTTCTTAAGGAAACTATTTTATTAGTAGTTTATTTGTAACAAAATATCCCAACTTCTTTGAAAGAAAAGATGTGTTGAGGTGGCTTCCAGTAAACTTGCAAATATAACAGCACAATTAATGTCAGAAAGGAACACCAGACCTCTCAGAGAGGAAACTCTTTATGGAGTTCTCAGTACTAAACTTCAGGGAACTGGCAGCCCTTATAAATCAAAGGCAAGAAGTATGAAAATAAAATAATGTAAGAGCAGGGACATAACCTAGATACTGTATCAAGCAGAGAAGAAAAAGGTACAATAGTGTATAATTCTGCAGTCCAGTATTGTGAGCTGTTGACAGAAAATTGTTTTTGCTAGTATGAGTTGAGTGAAGAGTTGGTGGAGAGGTTGGGAACAATGAAACAGTGCCAGGCAAAGAAAAGCATAAGGAAAGAGCTGGCTATTTTCTAAAGATGGGATGTCATTATGTTTAGAAACTTGAAGAATATTCACAGATTTGTGATGGTCTGGTCTGTCCTATCTGATAATACCGTAGCCACTAGCTGCATGTGGCTGGCTACAGCGCATTTGAAATATGGCTAGTCCAAATTGAGATGCACTGTAAGTATAGGATACATATCCGATTCCTAGTCTTAGCACCCCCCCAAATATGAAACATTAATAACTTTTAGATTGATTATATGTTGAAATGGGAAGTTTTTCTCATTAAATAAATGTTATTAAAATTAATTCCATGTGTTTTTTATATTTGCTTACATGTGACTATAGAAAATTTAAAATTATTTATGTGGCACACATTATATTTCTACTGGATAGTGCTGACTTAGCCCCATACCCTGTTGGTGGGACTATCTTTTATCTCTGTGGCAAGTTAACTTTCTGAATGCCAATCTTTCTTCCTCCCCACATTTTCCCTCTGAGTTGGTTAATTTCATTTTAGGTAGTTGTTTTATCCATTTTGGAAAGTTTATTTTTAATGTAGGATGTGGATATGAGTAAAGAGAATGTATACTATAATTGGAGAATTATTTTCCTGGACAAGCCCTAGAGGCAATCCCTTTGAAATAAAGGGTTTTTAAGTACTTTTTTAGAAGTAAAAACTAATATCAAATGTTCATTATGGTTAGATACCCTATACAAAAAAGCACCTAGGAGAATAAATTGCTTCAGAATAATTCTCTTTTATTTGTATTAGTAGGAGTGCATACTGCATCTTCTTTGAAAAAGAGAACCGGGAACAACTTTAGAGAAAAGGATCTGTTTTTCTGAGCATCATTCTTCACAACCAAACCCCTTTCAAGGAGCCTTGGTCAAATTGGACATTTTTTTCTTAATTGCATTTCTAACTTTGAAAATTAAATGTGCATACATTGAAAGCATATGTGCCCATATCACATATGCATCTGGCTATGCTGAGAGAGAATATGAACTCCTCCACCCAGGGTTGAGAAAGAGGGCTTTGGTTGGCTTCTACTTCCATCATGTCCTAGCTCTGTGATCTTAGTTTTTTAAATCTGTCCAAGCCTAATTGTTCTCAAAGGTAACATTTAAATAATCATAATATATATTCATGAGGAGTTGTGAGGATTGCATGAGATAATTATCCAAGGCATCTAGTACGGTGTCTGGCACATTAGTGTTCCGTAAATATTAACTGGTCTTAGAGATATAACTCTGATTCTAAAAACAGTCTTCATTTACCTCCCTATAGTTTGGTCTTGTATTCTTTTAATGGGATGAATCAACAGAAGGCTAAATGGTTTTTCCAACATCTTTAATGAGTTAAAAGCACTTTTGGCATTAGAACTCAAGTTTCAAACCATCTATGCCCTGGGCGAGGAGCCAGAAATTATTTCTGGCCACAGTTCAGATTCTAGGAGAAAAACTGGAGTGACTGCAGTCCTAACATCCTTTGTTGAAGTCAAGAGCTGTACACTGATGCTGACATTTGTATCAATTACGCCTCATAGGCACAGACAGGGGTGAGGATGGTCCAGTGAAATTCAGATGGCCAGATCCAGCTGAGGGAGGCATGACCTGAAATTAGATCTTTTCCATCTAGGGTAGAAGTGGGGATAGGAAGGCCAGACAGAATGAAAAATCAGTGATTTTGGCAATAAAAAGATGTATATTCATCCTCAGGGATCTAACAGACGTGGCATAGCAACCAGGACATCTGATTGCCAGACCAAACCCAGCCATCAGGCTTCTTGACACAGCTCTATCTGAGACTCCCCTCAGTTCACATCAAGGGCATCTGTCAGAAGAGCTTGGATAAAAATGGCAGGACTCAGGGTTGCAGGAGAGAGCTGGCAAGGGTAGGATCTCAGTCTTGTGGCTCTGGGTGGCAGACTGAGGGAAGAGACTCAGCTTCCTAATCCATTTCCTAGAATCCATGGGTGAAGAAGATGGGTAGGGCCTAGTATTGAGGACTGAGCCTCAGCAGACTTATAGCAAGATTGGCATGAGGCTGATCTTTCCTTATTCAGTATTATTCCTTATCTCCAAAACCTGAAAGGAGGCTGGGTTTTAGGTTAGAAAGTGGGGACTGGGTGGAGGACTATTTATTTTATTTTAATTTCTGGGACACATGTGCAGGATGTGCAGGTTTATTTCATAGGCAAATGTGTGCTATGCTGGTTTGCTGCACCTGTCAACCCATTACCTAGGTATCATGCCTGGCATGCATTAGCTATTTTTCCTGATGCTCTCCCTCCCCTGCCACCTTCCCGCTCCTGCACCATGGAGGACTATTAAATGCTCCCCTCCCTAAGGGAAGAGAAGTATCAAGAGAACACAGAGAAGTAGTTAAATTACAGTAATCTCAATAGTCAGTGACAAATATGGCTGTCACTGAGACTGTGAGATATTTTGGCAGTGCCTTTAACTGGTGCATGGGGCTTAGAGCCAAAGATTCCTTCATAGAAGATAAAGTTTCTGCTTGTGAAATGTATGTTGCCTTATCAAATAAGTCAGTCAGTTGCAGAGTAAGACTGCTGGCTCCATCATACACTCTTTGTGCAAATTACTTTGCCTTTCTAAGCCTCAGTCTCTTCGTCTGTAAAATGCAGATAAATTATAGGACATAAGAGTTCTGTGAGGTTTACATTCATCATCAAACTAGGAAGCCTGGCATATTCATAAGTACTCAGTAGATGTTAATTATAATGATTATTATCTCCTCTCTTAGTTCTCCTGTTGACATGAGTTACAGTAGACAAGGTATTTCTTTGATCATTTTTTAGCCCAGCATTTTATCATGACCAGAGCACATTGTAGACCCAGTGTTTGTGGTCACAGGAGAATATTACTGACTTATTAATCATGTTAACCTATGAACAAATATATAAGGCTCTTGAAATCAAGGATCAAAATTCCTGGGGAACGTCTGAACAAAGTGAAGGATAGAAGAACCCTGAGTATGTAAAGGAGGAATTGGGTATGATGTCTTCTGGCATGAGTGGGGAGGCAACGTGGAAAAATAAGCTTCCATCCCAGAAATAGATGTATACCTTCAAGATATACACCTTCGTGTCATTGCACTAGGAGGAGATCAAGGGCATTTATGAGTCACCTTTATTCTCCATACTTAACTCTCTTACACCCATCCATTTCTATTCCTTCTCACAGCAGGCATGCCAATGTAAGCCCCCATCATCTCTCCCCTGGACTATCACTGAGGACTTGGGCTCATCTCCCTGTGTCCCCTTTTGCTCCTTCTGACCCATCTTCTTCACATCACAGGAACAATCTTTCTCAAAACAGACAATGGACCTTATCTATTTTTCCTGCTTGAAATCATCCAATGGTTTCATATGGTTCTTGCAATAAAAAATGAAATCTGTAACATCACTTGCCGGGCTCCCACCTTCTGACTTCTGCCCACCTTGCCAGATCTCCTCCTGCTTTGCCTTCTCTTAGTCCGTCTCTGCACTTCTTCTTAGTCCTTCAACACCTGTGCTTCTCTCTGCCCCTAGGACTTCCAGCCAGGGGGTCCTGGGCACCTGAAGCAAATTCCCCTCAACTCCCTCCTGTCTGCCCTCCTTCCCACGTGAAGCCTTCCTCCATTCCTTTCATCTGGTCAGCTCCCATTAGAATGCTCTCTTTGCAGCCTGCCCTTCCCCTTTTCATTGCATGATCACAACTGTATTAGGCAATCACTTGTCCAATGCCTGCCTTTTCAATTAGACCTTCAACTTCACATGGGCACAACATCAGTCCACCTTGTTCCTTGTGGTATCCTGGATGTTGAACATGACACCTGGCACATGGGCAATGATTAAATATTTGTGGAAAGAATCGGCAAAATAAAAGAGTTAAAAAAAAAAAAAAAAGGTCCAAGATACAACAAAGTGATATGACAATGTTGTTAACTTTTAAAAATATTATCAAAGAGATACTGGATTCAAGGAAGAGGAAGATAGAAATTATGCTGAAAATGCTGGAGAGATAAGGAGTAATGAGATGCTTTTCTGAGGTGAGTGTATGAAAGAGACAGAAAGTAGCCTGGAATAGAGGTGAAAGAGAGGATGATTTGCAGAACCTGGAAAGGAAAAAAAGCAGTCAGTCACAGTGAACTGCAACCTAAGCAAACAAGCATCTTGTGCAGCCGAAGGGAATGACATAGTAACCCCTGGATCAAAGGGAAGGAAACTGACCCTTGTTTAGCCCCATGATTTATTCAACCCACCCAGAGGCACACATGAGCATGGCCAACTCTTCTAACATTAGTATTTTTTGCTGATTTGCAGCTGTACCTGAAAACCCCTGATGAATAGTTGTCAGTCTGCAGAACCCTGGGAATGTTAGGATGTAAGGGTTTTAACACAGTTTAAAAAAAAAAAAAAAAGACAACTTGCAAAATGTATACCAAAGCAAGACTGTGTATATACCAATGCAAAGATGTATGTTCAATTTGCAGACTTCTTTTCCAGAAAATGTCATAGTGGATCTTGTCTAGTTCCAATGTATTTTTATGGTATCAATTTATCTCCCTAGTGAAATTCTTTCCAAATACCTTTTAAAATTTTTCATATAACTTTTTTTCAGGGACTTCTAGCAGCAGATGAATATCAATTCAAATATTTAAAACACCGTTGCCCCTTAAATTGCAGAGGTCCATTCATGTGCAGATTTTCTTCTACCTCTGCCGTCCCTGAGATAACAAGACCAACCCCTCCTTTTCCTCCTGCTCCTCAGCCTTCTCAACATGAAGACAAGGAGGATGAAGACCCTTATCATGACCCACTTCTACTCAATGAAAAGTAAATATATTTTTTCTTCCCTATGATTTTCTTGATAACATTTTCTTTCTAGCTTACTTTATTGTAAGAAGACAGTATATAATACATATAACTACAAAAATGTTAATTGGAGAGTTTGAGACCAACCTGGACAACATAGCAAGACCCTGTATCTAAATAAATAATAAAATAAAATAAAATTAGCCAGGCATGGTGGTGCACACCTGTAGTCCTAACAACTTGGGAGGCTGAGTTCAGAGGGTTGCTTGAGCCCAGGAGTTGGAGGTTACAGTGAGCTATGATATATGTGTGCTATGCTCATCCCACTGTACTCCAGCCTGGGCAACAGAGCAAGACCCCGTCTCCTAAGAAAAACATAATTGACTGTTTATGTTATCAGTAAGGCCTCTGGTCAACAGTAGACTCTTAGTTAAGTTTGGGGTGTGTCAAAAGTTATACATAGATTTTTGTACTGTGCAGAGGTTGGCCCCCCACCCTCTGCATTGTTTAAGGGTGAACTGCTTTGTTCACCTTCTCTATTCTTCTCCTGGGTACCACATCTCATATGCGTCTCAAGATCCCTGCTCTTATTCAGCTGCATGATATCCTAAGGGCCGTCTTTGCCCACTATTCAGGGGAGAGTGGAGGGAGTGCCTGTAGCTACAGTTTAATGGTGAGGCATATTGCCTTTGGGATAGAGTCATGCTGAAAGTGATAAGACTCGGGATTATGGAGAGATTTGTCTTAGTAATGGCAGCTTTTATATCTGGAAGTCCTGCCACTTATGATCGATTGCCCTGCTTATTTGGCCTATTTGCTCAGACTACTTCTTGATGGTCTCTTTCCCCTGACACCTTACTCTCCCCTTCCTGCCACCTTTGTTCTCAGGTTTTCTCCTCTCTTGTCACCTCCATTCCTTTTTTTCCCTTGTGCTGCCACTTAAAGTTTTTATCTTCCTACTAAGTTTGATCAGATTTCCTCTTTTGTCATAAAGTCATCTTAGAATGACTCCAGGCAGAATGAAGTGAGTCAGAAATTTATATCCAGACTGTGGGCTTGTTATCCTGTTGGACTCCCCTGCCACCACTGTCACTGGGCTGCTGAGTGTGTTTATTATTGACTTCACTGTCTCCTTTAGTGACTTTGTTCCTATAACTTTTCTTTACTCCAGAATTACTCTTGCTCTTTTGCAGTCTTTTTCCTATGCCTCAGAAAAGGTTTACTGTTATTTATTTCTTTCAGCACTATAAACATATGTTTACTTTCTCTAGGAGTATCTTAAAACCTGCTCATCCTTGCATAGAACCTGGAAGTCTGTCATAATGCAACTTACTATTCCATAGATTTGCACACGATCCAGAACAATCATGCTTCTTTAAATCATATTGAGAAGAACAATGGGGACTTCACTTTTTACTACCCATCTCTGTTGTGAGGACAAGATTTGAGCGTTTCTTTGTCCCAGTTTCTACTGGGGTAACTGTGCAAGGGACATCATACAAATACCCATCTCACAGGATTGTCATTTGTGTCAAATGAGTTCATACATGTAAAAGTATTATCAAAAGACCTGTCCACACTTAATGTGCAATAAATTTTAGTTATTATATTACTTAGACTTAATATTACTATAATCGAGGCTTGACATAATATGCAGCCTTTAATATAAAATCACTCGGAGATTTCACTCTTCTTTAAGTCTCAGTTATTCTAGCGATGTTTCTTTCTAATAATATCCTAATGTTGCCTTTTTTACTGCATTTTTATAACACTCTTCCTGCCATTCACAAAACAAATGTCTATTCCTGTCCATCTATGGAAGGAAGTTATCTATTTCTGAAGTTATCTTCTCACACTGATCTAATTCTTTCCCTTTTTAAAATATCTTGTTTATTTTGTTCCTCACAAATCATTTCATCATAGATCTGTATACCAAGAAAATGAATACCTCTACATTTTGACTAGTTTTCTTTCTTCTTCTTTTTTTTTTTTTTTTTTTTGAGATGGTTTTTCGCTCATGTTACCCATGCTTGTTTGCAATGGCGCGATCTCAGCTCACTGCAACCTGCGCCTCCTGGGTTCAAGCAATTCTCCTGCCTCAGCCTCCCGAGTAGCTGGGACTACAGGCATGTGCCACCATGCCCAGCTAATTTTTGTATTTTTAGTAGAGACAGGGTTTCACCATGTTGACCAGTATGGTTTCGATCACTTGACCTTGTGATACACCCGCCTCGGCCTCCCGAAGTGCTGGGATTATAGGCATGAGCACCGCACCTGGCCTCCTCCTTTAAAGTACAATTCATAGAGCTTTTTTTAATTTTTAAGCACTAATCAATCTGAGCTGTTACCATAGAAACCACATTTCTCATCCTGAAACATGACAGCAGTGATCACCCCTGACAGTTCACAGTTTCAGACAATCAAAGGCAAAGCAATTTGGAGGTCTGATCATTTAGGATTTTCTCTTTTAGAGTTTCAAGGAAGCACAGTACAGGTTCTCTTCCAATTTGTCAGAATCAAGGAAAAGCGTGTAGATGGAGAGCTGAGTGCCAACTTTCAGCCCTAGGTATCAGTGACAAACACATTTTTATTATTCTCTGGAAAATAAGGTTGTAAAAAAGTAATTGCTGACACAACCTTAATGATAGCACTTTAAGGATGCTGCTGTAATTAAAATACGAATTTTATTATACTAGACCTCTGAGAGCCTAACATACATACCATTCTGATCTCAGGATTTACAAAGCAAGCAACTTTGATTCCTGCTGCTTTTGCTGTGTGGGCCCCACGCTTCCTTTGTGCCTCTCCTAGTTGCAGCATGCGGAGAAACCACCTCTGTCCTGACAAAAAGCAATACGCATCCATGTTTAGAATAATGCCCTCGGGTGATGGTGCCATGGCTTTAGCACACTTATCTCTGAAATGTCATGAAAGGAGCTCCTCTCTCCTTTGATTTCCCTTGAAATAAACCTTTCATGTATTATGCAGTGAGGTTAAACTTCTACAAGACATTTTGGTTAAAATTTGAAGAAGGCTGTCTGACTTCAGAGGACGTCACATCCATTTTATTCCTATTTTACTGATTGATGGATTAGAGATTGTGTACAGCTGCTAGTTATAAAGACCCAAAGATAGTGCCTTGAAAAATTTGATTTCCACCTGTGATGAGAATTTTAGAGGTTGGTGGTCCATGTGTGGTGATGCTGCAATCACCAGTGGGACCCAGGAGCCTTCCATTTTTCCTGCTTGGACATCCTTAACATGTGTTTGTTGCCTCCAGCCCCAAGATGGCTGCCTGAGCTGTAGCCATCTCATCCAAGCCCCAGGGAGGAAGAAGGGCAAGGGAAAGAATCCCATCTCGGCTAAGTCAGCCCTCAGCTTTAAGGTGCTTTCCTCAGAAGTCCCATCCAAAAACATCCACTCACATCTTATTAGCCAGAACTTACTCTTGTAGAAAATGTATAGTGTATATGCTGAGTATATTGCCATCACTCTGAAAAATCAGAGTTTTTCATATTAGAAAAAAAGAAAAGGGATATTTGTTCGACCATTAGCAGGCTTTACTACAATTGCCAATGTATGAAAACAAATGTAGGCAGCAGAACCCCCCTCTCCACATTGTTGTTTTCCCACAGTAAATACTTATTTATTCACCATATAAATAGAGTTTGGCATAGTAGCTACATGAATGCTTCTCAGGAGGCTGAGGTGGGAGGGTCACTTGAGCCCAGGAGTTTGAGTCCAACCTGGGCAACATAGCAAGACCTCATCTCTTTTTAAAAAAATAGAAAGTAATCCTAAAACTGCAATTATTTTCCTGTTGGTAGCAAAATTATTCTTTATCATGATAAAATTTAGGCCTAGCACAATCCTTAATGACTTTTCTAAATCATCAAATCTTCTATTATTTCAATATCTTTCTCATGTTTTAGTGTTTTACATTACAAATGATCATTGAACAAAGTGGGGGTTAGGGGCACTGATCTCTTGCACAGTCAGAAAATCTGCATATACCTTTTGACTCCCTAAAAACTTAACTATTAATAGCCTACTGTTGATCAGAAGCCTTACTGATAAGATCAATAGTCAGTTAACACATATTTTATGTTGTATGTATTATATACTAATACTATACTCTTATAATAAAGTAAGCTAGAGAAAAAAATGTTATTAAGAAAATCATAAGCAAGAGAAAAGATATTTCCTATTCATTAAGTGGAAGTACATCATCAAAAAGGTCTTTCTTTCTTTCTTTTCTTTCTTTCTTTCTTTCTTTTCTTTCTTTTCTTTTCTTTTCTTTCCTTTCTTTCTTTCTTTCTTTTTTTGAGACAGGGTGTCTCTCTGTTGCCCAGGCTGGAGTGCAGTGACCCAGTCATAGCTCACTGCAGCCTCCACATTCCAGGCTTAAATGATCCCACCTCAGCCTCCTAAGTATTTGGGGCTACAGGTGTGCACCACCATGTTCAGCTAATTTTGTTATTGTTTTGTAGAGATAGCATCTCACTATGTTGCTCGGGCTAGTCTTGAACTCCTGGCCTTAGGTGATATTCTGGCCTTGGCCCTTTCAAAGTACTGGGATTACAGGTGTGAGCCACTACATCTAGCCTAGAACGGTCTTCATTCTTACCATTTTTATGTTGAGTAGGCTGAGTAGGAGAAGGAAGAAGAGGGAATGGTCTTGCTGTCTCAAGAGTTACAGAGAAGAGGTAGAGGAGGTGGAAGGGGAGGCAGGAGAAGCAGGTGTAACTTTTAGTGAAAAAAAACTTCATATAAGTGGACCCACAGAGTTCAAACCCATGTTATTCAAAGGTCAATTGTATTTGATATAGAGGCATTTGGATATAGGAGTTTGGGTACCAACTAACAAGAATGATTTTCATTAACATTATATTTCTCAATTTTTTGAATTAAAGCAGTTTTCTTATAAATCTAAAATCTACAAATGTGCTTGAAAACGTGAAAGCCATGTCTTCAATGTATTTTATGTACCAACACAAATACACCCTGCCTCTATTGTTAGTCTGCCATAGTCCATTTGATTCACTCTGCCATGAAGAATTCTCTCAAGATTTTTTAAAATTGTGATTAAATATATGTAACATAAAATTTACTATTTAAACCATCTTTAGTATACAGTTCAGTGGCATTAAGTACTTTCTGCTGTTGCACATCTCCCATAGTTTTTAAATTTCTTTATTATGAACTAATTCTTTTCTTGTCTACCATAGTATTTCACACTAAGTAGTGCTCTAGCAATGTTTGTGTGGTCAGATAGATTTTCAGATAACAAATAGTTGTTTTCCACCATGTTTATTTATAATTTCAATGGTTAAGTAAGGCAGATATTGTATAAAAGGTTATGAACAGGTCTAATTGGACAACTGGATAACATCTTACTTAACAGTAAATACTCTTATCCAAAACAGTGCACAGTGATCTTATGTGGTTATAGCACCTTCATCCACAGTCTCTAAAACTAAATGTAAGACATGTAAAAAGTCAAATGCCAAAGATCATTTTACGACATAAATAATTTAATATCTCTTCTCAGTCCAATGTGTTATAATACTAGCTTAATGAGAGTCCAAAAGTGATTTTCATCTTTAATCTATTTTAATGGTGCTTATAAAAAAGTCTTCTCTTCTTTTTATATTTTATTTCATTCTGTTTTGTTTGAATCCATGAAACCTATTTCTTTCTTCTTTAGCAATCCAATGATTCTCCTTAAAATAATAAAATCCACCAGCAGATAAAATATCTAATGGGATCTCTCTACGAATAAATGTGTGTCTTTAGAGAACCTCATGGGCTCTCTGACTCCAAAACCAGAAGCGTAGGCTTACAGTCTCTCTTTGTTATTTAAGCAACAATGATAAAATGAGCTTTAATTTTAAGGTTAATAATCATGCTTTCCACATGTGCTTAGTGTCTTTTCTTCCCAAGAGTACAGAATATTCTATTGATAGAATGCCATTAAAGTTTTAGTGACAGGGCAGCCAAAGGCACATAGAAAGGTTGAGGGGGGGCGCGGGTAATATACATTTTATTTTTCAGATTTGAAATAAGTAGTTACTTTCCCTGCATAACAGCTCAGTACTCTGCTCTGGCACCTTCTTCCCTACACAGTGGACGTGGGAAATACCATGTATGAATCTTTTTTTTTTTTCTTTTTGTAGATGACCCTCCTGGTATGTTATTTTTGGACTAGTATCCAGTTAGGCTTTGGGCTTATACTTAAAAACAAGCATATTTTAGGTTAACAATTTGTATCTTCTGTGGGTAACTTTAAGAAAAGGATGTATAGGCCAGATGTGCTGTCTCATGCCTGTAATCCCAGCACTTTGGGAGGTTGAGGTGGGCAGATCACAAGATCAGTAGATTGAGACCATCCTGGCTAACACAGTGAAACCCCATCTCTACTGAAATTACAAAAAATTAGCCAGGTGTGGTGGCACATGCCTGTAGTCCCAGCTACTTGGCAGGCTGAGGCAGGAGAATCTCTTGAACCCAGGAGGCAGAGGTTGCAGTGAGCCGAGATCGGGCCACGGTACTCCAGCCTGGTGACAGAGCAAGACTCGGTTTCAAAACAAAAGAAGAAAAAGAAAAGGATGTATATTTCACATATATTTTTGAAATTTGAGCTTTTTGGACAGATAATTATAACTCTTGTAAACTCAGGAGATTGCTATGGGTCTTTAATTTAGTAACAGAAATTGTAAATGTAATCTTGATAAATGATGCATTTTCCAACCATTTTTCCTGCTCCAGAATGTTTAAGTAAGTGACATGCATACAATTCAAATATTAAGATATTTGCAATTATAGCTATTTACGAAACAATTTGCAGTATTCTAAAACCACTACTAGCCATTAGTGATAGATGCTGTTTTATAGTAGAAATTCAGAGTGGTGGAACTGTTTATGATGCTAGGAAATGTTTGTGCTTTTTAAAAATTATGGTAAAATAAAAGCCATTAGTGTGGCATAAATTTATTGGAGTGTAGATTAAAATAGAACTAATAAGTGTAATAATTTCGTAGTTTAGTCAGTCATTTTCCAACTGTCAAGTGGCTATCGTTTATGAGTCAGTGTGCTGTACACTGGTTTTGTGAAGCATCAGAGACAGAGTTTTCTGAATATGCACTTAAACAGAAGACAAGGAAGAATTATAAAAATAAGGACAAATATGTATTTTTCTAGTTAACACTATGATAAATACAATTTTCCTTAAGACAAGGCCTGTTGGGGGGTAGGGGCTAGGGTAGGGATAGCAGGGGGTCAGGGAATATGGGAGGGATAGCATTCGGAGAAATATCTAACGTAGATGACAGGTGATGGATGCAGCAAACCACCATGGCACGTGTATACCTATGTAACAAACCTGCACGTTCTGCACATGTACCCCAGGCTTAAAGTATATATTTAAAAAACAGATATGTGTTACAATAAAGCAGTGATTAAGCTTGAGTCTTACAGTCAGTACACAGTTAAATGTGTATCCTGGTTTTACCTTCCATCGTTAAGTAGCATGCAACCATGAACAAATTACTTGCCCATTTGAGTCTCTATTCTGTAAACTGGAAGATATAATAGTCCTTCCTTCTAGATTAACTTTAAAAAAAGGAGTTAAGTGAAATAGGTAATGTTTGGTGCAGAACATGGTGCCTGGCACGTATATGTTTATTATGCTCACTATTTGCGTTTATATTTTCATTACAAATAAGTTACATATTTTTATTGGAAAAAACTGCATACATTAATGTCAATATGGTTTTTCTTAATATCAGCCCAAAACCTAAAGTTAAATACCAGAAAGCAACAGAAAATATGCGCCTTTTTCTTCCAGTTTAGACCATTAATGCTAGCAGTCATGATTAGCATGTTTTAGTTGGGCTCAGTGGTGTATGTCTATAGTCCCAGCTACTCTGCAGGCCAAGGTGGGAAGATCACTTGAGTCTCTGAGTTTAAGTCCAGCCTGGGCAACATAGTGAAAACCCATCTCTTAAAAATAACAACAAAAAAACCAAAGATGAACATATTTTGTCTGAAGAAAGTATCCTTAACCTAGTTAACCCACGACTCCTTTTCTTATTTGACTGTTAGGATATTTTAGATAATTTTAGTGATTACTAGACTCTATTTTAGCCAATACCAATAAAGGAAAGAAGGAAGGGAGGGTGAAGAGAGATTTATAGACGCCACATTAGTTTTATGTATGCTGCGATTCTGTGGGTTAGTGTTGTTAGTGTTTTGTTTAGATCTCAAAACAAAATGCTATTTTTCTATTTCTGTAAAGTTCTTGTCTTCGTGTACCACAGTGACTTAGAGCAGGCTGTGAGAGTATAACCTATAGGCTTACTGCTTGCTGATAGGTTACACTTTCAACACAGTAAGAATTGTATCAGAGGCTACTGGTCCCCTGTATCCATTCATTCCTTCTTCTTTAATAAAATAATTCTCAGTTTCTTTTCTAGGTAGAAATACTTTAAAAGTTTCTTCTCCTGTGAATCTAAGTTCTGGTCAATACGGCATAAACTAAAATATCACATGAGATGTCTGGGAGGTGCCCTTCCACCTGAATAGGAACATGATAGGTGGATATCAGGAGGCCAGCTCAGAGTTTGGCAGCAGGGGTGACTCTGCTGAGAATTGTGGAGCAACAATATGGAAAGCTCCTGGGCCTGTGGCATGGTGATAAGCCATTGAAGCCATTCATTTATTGCCTCTAAATTTTGAGATCTGGATTCTTTTATAAGAGATGAGAAATCCTACTCTGTTTAAGCCACCGTTAATTTGGATAGTTTGTCACTTATAGCCAAACCTAATCCTAAAAAGTGACATAAAAAAGTTTTATAAATTGTAGACTGTGAGCTACATTAAAATCTGAATTATCCTTCTCCATTTCATTTTTGTAACACATCAGCACTCAAGATGGATCTTTTATTTTCAGCAATGTATCTGTTGTGGGGTTTTCTCTTTTGAGCATCTGGTCATTTTTATAAAATTCTATCAACATTTATAAATTTTAATTAAAGTTTTTGAATTTAAGGACTTGGGTCAAGATGAACATCCTCAAAGATAGCACTGTAAAAATGTTGAAATTCTTTCTTGCCCATGTTTTTGGGCAAATTAAAACCCTTCTCTATGTAGAATTTTCCCAATGGAAGGCTGGAATAGCAGCAGCTCCTCTGAACTTATGTGCACATTTCTATACCCATTTCATCTATTTTAGCTCCTACAGTTTATCTTATGTTAATAGATCCTCATAAGTTTACCATCCTTAATTTCCATGGCATTTCTAGTCTTTTTCTACCTTCTTTCAAGAGGTTATATGTTTAAAGAATGGAGAATTTGCAGTGGCATTGAAAATAAGAAAAAGGTTCTATTTCTGCATTTTTCCCTTTTGTGTCAGTTAGGTTTGTTCCATTAATGCAGCATAACAGACAACCCCAAAATCTCAGCACTTACACAGCCTCTGTTTGTTTTTCTCATGCCTGGGCATGTGAGATGGCTGCGGCAGCTTTGCTTCCGATGCAGGTTGGGTTCCACTCTGCTCCACTGGTCTCTCGTTATGCAACCAGTAGCTACCCAGTTTATATTCCTCCACTGGCCAGTGGCACAAGAGTAAGAGGACTGAGCAGAAACACATGATGCCTTTTAAGCCCTCACCTCAGAACTGTCTTTCTGTCACTTATGCCAGAATCCAATGGCCAAAATCAACTAGGCAGGGATATTTGCCCCCACCTACTCCACTAAGAGGCATTGCAAAGTTACATGGTGTTGATAACAGAGCTGCTATCCTATTATAGGAAACTGGAAAATTTGAGGCAGTACTTAGTTCCACCATACCGTTATGAGCATTACGAGTAAATATATGCTTCCTTTTAATACTCACCATACACACATGTGACACACAGAATCATCTAATTGTAACTTTAAACTCCAGATGGAGTATATGTTCTTTGGGAAATTTGAGCTGTATGTTAGATAAATTTTTATAGTGTTTAGAAGGAGAGATTTCATATTTTGTACTACTCCAGGATAAATGATTTGGTCAGTTAACTGAACTACATACTGTATCTGTTTAACTAATTCTAAATGCCAAGGCTTCCAGCTAATATCCTGAAGGACACATTGGTCTCTTAAGGAAATTTGCTTTTGCCTCTGATAACTGGTGTCACTTCATTTTAGGATCCAGCTGATCTTATTTAATGGACAGGATGAAGATAGTGGCTAACTTTACTGCCTCAGATTCTTCCAGCTCAGTGATGCTTTGAGAAGTGTGCTAAAAATACTCTGCTCAACAGAGTGTAGTTTCTATATATGATTGCAATATACTTTGGGGCCTCTGTGGTTGTAAAATATTACAACTCCATGACAGGCTGCTTCATTGGTAGATAGAGGTCAGTTCAATTAGAAACAGGTGTTTAGCTTTCAAAAATGTATTATTCATGCCTCCAGATCACAATCTCAAAAACAGAAACACTAATTATGTTGATATATTGGACACTGCAGTTCTACTAGCGATCTGAGAAATGTATGCTAATATAGTTCATTACAGTTAGTCCATTTCTAGCAATTTTGGCACCATTTGCCATGGGAGAGACATTTGTTGCTCCTGGCATTTCCTGAAGCTCCCTCACATTTTCTGGTTTCTTGGAATTGGATAGGGCTAGTTCCTAGATCTAGACAATGAGCTGTGAGTGGGCATTCTTGTGATGCTGCCTGGCCAAGGCATTTAAGTGCCAACATGCCACCCTCCAGCTCTCTTCCTCTCCTGCTGTGTTACCTGGAAGCCACATATAGAGATGGTGGTACCACGAAGTTGAAGCAGCCTAGGTTATGCAGTTACCACAGGGGGTGCACTACCCTGGATTCCCACACAGCCTGTACTGGAATGGGCAAAACAAGAATTGAAGTTTTTTGGTTTTTGTGTTCTTTGGAGTTATGCCCTATAGGCTTTAAGACATCTAGGGCAGTCATTTCCGTTTCATAGATAAGGAAAGCAATTGAAGGTCATGAATTGAATATATTTATCCAATCATAGAGTGATAATTTTACCTATTCTACAGTTTTATAGCACAAAAATTCAAACTAGTGACTTGTGTTTTTAATAGTTTGATCTTTATTTATTTGAAGAAATTGCTGACCCGCTGGCTTAGAATATTGTAAAGCAGTGTGAGAAAATTAACTCACGCATCATAAATCACAGATCATAAATCAGCTATTACATTAATTTATTTTTCTCTTGGAAAATATTAAGCATTGTTCTTTATATTTGGGGATGCTGTATATTTTGAGGTACCATTACCACCACCATACACACACACACACCACACACCTCTCCCAATAATTAGTGATTCCATGAGGTTAGGAGATAGAGATGGCTTGGGATGAGAACGAGTATTTCTGTTTCTGGTTTGGACAATGCTATTTATTCACTTTGTGATCCTGGGAAATCACTTGCTGTCTCTGAGCATGTTTTCTTCTTTTTAAAATAAGGGGTTTAATTGAATTTGTTTTTCAAAAACTGTGGATCACAACTCAGTAGTGAGTTATGAATTTGCAGAAAAGCTTTACCAACATTAAATAAATCAAAGTAAAATGGAAATTATTAAAGTATTTCTTACATAGTGAGGGTAAGTATTGTTACATGAAATGTGCGTCTGCGTGTATGATTAAATGTGTGTACTGGGGTGCAATGTAAAATTTATTTTTTAGTGTAGGTGTAGTCAACAGTTTGAGAAACACTGGAATCGATGATTGCTTACATCTTTTCTGGCTTTAATATTCTTTGATTCTGTGAATTTTCACACATACACACACAATTTAATGATTTTTAAAGATATTCATAATATACCAAGTGGAAAAAAATCTCATTTTTTAAAGGCAATATATATACCTGTTTACTTTAGGTGTATGTATACATATGGTATAAAATATGTATATTTATATACAAAACATAAAAAACTGTAAAGTTAATGCCAGCATTATCTCTGGATGATGTATTCTTAAAGTTTTGTTAGTGTTTGTCATTACATTCTGTAATGTTCATGTATTCCTTTTATTTTTGTTTTTTTTGTGTTGAGTGACAGGGTCTTACTCTGTTGCCCAGGCTGGAGTGCAGTGGCATGATCGTGGCTCACTGCAGCCTTGACCTCCCTGGGACTAAGTGATCCTTCTGCGTCAGCCCCTTAAGTAGCTAGGATTAAAGAAATGCACCACCATGTCTGGCTATTTTTTTTTTTGGTAGAGCTTGGGTTTCATCATGTTGCCCAGGCTGGTCTTGAACTCCTGAGCTTAAGTAACCCACCTGCCTTGGCTTCCAAAAGCACTGGGATTACAGGCATGAGCCATCGTGCCTGGTTTCCTTCTATTTTTCCTAATGTATTTTTAAAAGACTCTCTTGTTTTAAAAAATAATCCCTAATGGATGGGCTTTTCATTTGTGTGTCCAAGTAGAGAGAGATCCCATGGGCAGACTGGAGAGAAGACGCTTGCAGTCAGGATAGACAAGCCTGGTCCTCGTGCTAGCACATCTGACATTGGGTCAGCCTTCAGGCAGATTGTCCCTTCCACTTCTGCAGGCAAAGGTTCTCTGAACTCCCTGGGTTTTTTCATGGAGCAGCAAATGGCGATGTGGTTAACTGTGAGTGGGAGTTGCTTTATTTATATGCCCAAGACAAAAGGACTCAGAAATACAGAGTAATTTCTAAAGGAAGGGTTGTATGGTGCAGAACACCGCATTGTAATCAGATGAAGGCCATAAGATGACCTATTGTTAGAAGTCTCTGGAGTCTGTTTTGGACATCACGTAAGCAAAGCCCCCAACTGAAGCAAGAGGAAGTCATTTTTTAAGGTAAACACAGCTGAAACTGACTTTTCACTGAAATACTCTATGCTTCTATGATGTATATGATGAAATAAGGAGCTGTGATACAGTGAAATTTCCTGTGCCTCAGTTACCTGAAACATGCAGCATGATGCTCAGTGCAGCTCAGCACCACTGAACCCTTCTGCCCTGGCTTTAGCCAAGAAGTCACACTAGTGGTCTGCCCTTATTGGTATCAGTGACACCCCATCTGCTCCTCTTTCATGAAAGTATCTTAGAGGCAGTTTGCTAAAAACCATGCTGATATGTGTAAAGAAATGACTGCCAGCCCTGTTCATATATGCCAGGAACTTCTCACTCTGGGATACCAGAACAGGCTTTCCAAAAAGCTATTTCCAACTTTGCAGACCTACATACAAACCATCTTCTCTCATTATTCAAGTGTGAATTCCCAGAGTCTCCTAAATGTAATTGGGTACTAAGTCAACTCTGAAACTATTATTTTGGACTGGAGTCATGTCAAGATGTTATGGCACAAGGGTGTGATGGTTTCCTAACCTGTCATTTCTACAAGGCACCATTTTTGTGTTTTGTTCTGTTATTATTTCCTAATTTATCTTTCCCTCTACCGGTTTTCTACCTAATGTATAACACCTAATTAAAAAAAAAATACCTGTTTCATTGAAACACCATGCTCTGTTCATCAGGCATGCGTTCACAAAATGATCCCCAGATCTGGTAGTTGTGCTTGAATTCTTTGTATGGAAGCTCCCTCAGACAATTTTTAATTCTGTATTTGTCCCACTTTTTCTTGGCATGAAGCATCTCATACTGTTTTACATGTAGATACCTTGCTATTGTTTTGCTTTATAGTGTCTCAGAAAGCTCCATGGTGAAGCCAACTGTGGGTGCAGAACTCCTTGTTTGCATTCTGAAGCCAAAAAGAAAATGAGGCCAGGCACAGTGGCTCACACCTGTAATCCTAGCACTCTGGGAGGCTGAGGCGGGCAGATCACCTGAGGTCAGGAGTTTAAGAACCGCCTTGCCAATATAGTGAAACCCCATCTCTATTAAAAATACAAAAATTAGTTAGGCATGGTGGTGGGTGCCTGTAGTCCCAGCTACTCAGGAGGGTGAGGCAGGAGAATTGCTTGAACCCGAAAGGCAGAGGTTGCATTGAGCTGCTATCGTACCACTGCACTCCAGCCTGGGTGACAGAGGGACACTCTGTCTCAAAAAGAAAAGAAAATGAGAAATCCTTGGTGGAGGATTCCCCTGTGTATAAACGCAACTGATTTTTTTCTTTCATTTGTTCCTTTTTTTTTTTTTTTTTCCAAAAAATATTTGGTGAATGCTGCCCAAAGGCTTGATGCTGAGCCACTTGCTCTGGTGGATTGGCATAGGGTGAATAAAGGCCTGAGGACAATTGGATCCACTGATTTAGAGTTTTCTGTTTTGTTTTGCTTTATTGATTTGATGAAAGGGCTTCAGTATTATGAAATATCAAAAATAGGGTTGGCAAAATAAAATTATAGGAGACAGGCAAGCATAATGGAAATACTACTGTACTTACTTTCAAGTAATGTGACTCGGGTTCGAATTCTAGTTCTACCATTTTAGTGTATTATCTTCATATCATTACCTTCTCATCTGTAGAATGGGAGATTCATTAATAAAGAACATTAATGCTAAAAAGGTTAATTAATTCTGTATTATCTGTATTTTGAGTTGTGTTTTCCAGGAGCTGTAAGGATTAGCAATTTATTACAGAAGCTACATACAGATCCCTCATTTTATTTACCTCACTTTATTGTGCTTCACAGATAATGTGTTTTTTATAAATTGATGATTGAGCTAGTTTATCAACACCATTTTTCCACCAGCATGTGCTCACTTTGTATCTTGCTGTCACATTTTGGCAGTTTTCACAGTGTTTTACACTTTATTATTATTATGTCTGTTATGGTGATCTGTGGTTAGTGATCCTTGATCTTGCTATTTGAATTGTTTTGGGGCACCATGAACTGTACCCATAGAAGACAGCAAACTTAAGCAATGCTGTGTGTTCTGATTATGCCACTGACCAGCTGTTTCCCTGTCTGTCTCCCTCTCCTGGGGCCTTCCTATTCCCTGAGACACAACAATATTGAAATTAGGTCAATTAACAATCCTACAATGACCTCTAAGTGTTCAAGTGAAAGCAGGAGTCACATGTGTCTCTCACTTTAAATCAAAAACTAGAAATGATTAAGCTTAGTGAGGAAGGCATATTGTAAGCCAAGATAGGCTGAAAGCCAGGTCTCTTGCGCCAAATAGTTAGCCAAGTTGTGAATGCAAAGGAAAACTCCTTGAAAGAAATTAAAAGTGCTACACCAATGAACACACTAATTGTAAGAAAGCCAGACAGCCTTACTGCAATACGCAGAAAGTTTTAATGGTTTGTAGAGAACAAATCAGCCACAACTTTCCCTTAAATCAAAGCCTAATCCAGAGGAATGCCTTAACTCTCTTCAGTTCCATGAAGGCTGAGAGAGGTAAGAAAGCTGCAGAAGGAAAATTTGAAGCTAGCAGAGGTTGGTTCATGAAATTTAAGGAAAGGAGCTGTCTCCATAACATAAGAGTGCAAGGTGAAGCAGCAAATGCTGACGTAGAAACTGCAGGTTATCTAGAAAATCTAGCTCAGATAATTGACGAAGTTGGCCACACTAAACAACAGCTTTTCATTGTAGACTAAGTAGCCTTATATCGGAAGAAGATAACATCTGGGACTTTCATAGCTAGAGAGAAGTCAATGACGGGCTTCAAAGTTTTACAGATCTGGTTGATTCTCGTTAGGTGCTACTGCACTTGTGATTTTAAGTTGAAGCCAATGCTTATTTACCATTCCAAAAAATCATAGGACCCTTAAGTTATGCTCAATATCCCAGCACTTTGGAAGGCCGAGGTGGATGGATCACCTGAGTTTGGGAGTTCGAGACCAGCATGGCCAACATGATAAAACCCTTCTCTACTGAAAATACAAAAATTAGCCAGGTGTGGTGACATATGCCTGTAATCCCAGCTACTCAGGAGGCTGAGGCACAAGAATTTCTTGAACCTGGGAGGCAGAGGTTGCAGTGAGCTGAGATCCCCCCACTGTACTGCAGCAGTGACAGAGTGAGACTCTGTCTCAATTAAAAATAAAAAAAGAATTCTGCTAAGTCTACTCTGCCTATGTTCTATAAATAGTATAGCAAACCCTGGATGAGAGTACATCTGTTTACAGCATGGCTTATGAAATATTTTAAGATCATTGTGGAGATCTACTCAGAAAAAAGGATTCCTTTCAAAATATTACTGTTTTTTGACAATGCACCTAGTGATGCAAAAGCTCTGATTGGAAATATACAAGGAGGTAAAGGTTTTTTTCATGCCTGCTAACACAACATCCATTCTGTAGCCCATGGATCAAGGATTAATTTTAACTTTCAGATCTTATTAAGAAATATATTTTGTAAGGTTATAGCTGTCATCAATAGTGATTCCTCTGATGGACCTGTGCAAAGTAAATTGAAAACCTTCTGGAAAGGATTCACCATTCTAGATGCCAGTCAGAACATTTATGATTCATATGAGGAGGTCAAAATATCAACATTAACAGGAATTTGGAAGAAATTGATTCTAATTCTCATGAATGACTTTGAGGGGTTCAAGAATTCAGGGAAGGTGATAATTGCAGAAGTGGTGGAAATAACGAGTATTGGAATCAGAAGTGAAGCCTAAAGATGTGACTGAATTGCTGCAATCTCATAATAAAACTTGAACACATAAGGAGTTGCTTCTTATGGATGAACAAAGAAAGCGGTTTCTTGAGAGGGAATCTACTCCTAGTGAAGATGCTGTGAACGTTGTTGAAATGACAACAAATGATATATAATGGACAGTGGCAAGGTTTGCGAAGATTGACTCCAATTTTGAAAGAAGTTCTACTGTGGGTAAAATACCATCATCGTGTGCTACAGACAAATCTTTCCTGAAAGGAAGAGTCAATTGATGCCACAAACTTTATTACTGTCTTATTTTTAAAAATTGCCACAACCACCCCAACCTTCAGCAGCCACCACCCTAATTATCAACATCAAGGCAAGACCCTCTACCAGCGAAAAGATTATAACTTGCTGAAGGCTCAGATGATGGTTAGCATTTTTTGTTTAGCAATGAAGTATTTTTTAATTAGGATATGTGCATTGCTTTTTAGACATAATGTTATTGCACACTTGGTAGACTACAGTATAATTTAAGCATAACTTTTATATGTGCTGGGAAACCCAAAAATTCTTGTGATTTAGTTTATTCCAATATTTGCAATAAGTAGTGGTCTGGAGCCAAATCTGCAATATCTCCAAGGTATGCCTGTATCTACCTATTTTGATAAAATTATATAACTCAGCATTTGTAATGCCTGAAAATTAATCTTAGTTTATATGTGCTATTTTTGTGTGTGAGAATAGGCAAAATAATTTTAACTTTCTCTACATGTCCTACTCAGATTAATACCTGCTCCAAACTCATTGTGTGATATTAGGCAAAATACTTTATATCTGTAGGCCTGTGTCCTTTGAGCAAATGAACAAACTTAATTAGAATGACCCCAAGGTTTCTTCCACTCTTTAACCTTTGACAGTCTGTGAATTGTACCTAAGCCTGAACATTCCAATTCTTTAATTTTTGCATCACTGCCTCTGTGCATTTTCAGAGCATTAATTTTCACATAAATCTAATGGCCTCTTTAGAAACCAAGGCCTCATGGCCAAGTGTGCAGTATGATTTCACTTGTGTGGAGCTCAGTTACTCAAATTTGATGATGTTTCATTTGTTTGGTAGTGCATTTTTCATATACTTTTTCATCAAATAGTAAATTGGAAAAAGATGAGTTATAAGATACTTTTGAGTCCTCCCTTGAAAAAATCTTGTTTATTTAGATTGAAATGTGATAATATCTCAGGGATTTACATTGAGTTCCTATTAGTCAAGCAATCATTAAAAATTAGTTGGTTCTTAGAAGTCATTTTCTCCTAGGTTATAAACCATTGCTCACTGGTTAGCATCTATCCCTGAGAAGGGAGGGAAGATCCCTCATCTCAACAGAATCCATTCCCTTTTTGGACAAATGTAATTGCTAAAAAGTTCTTTTTGCATTGTGCAAAATTCTTTCTCCGTGTTAATTTTCTCCCTTTATTATTGCCTTCTAGAGCAACATAGAATAGTAGCCCTCATTCTTGTATATTATAGCCTTCAAATTGAGGATCGGAATTATGACTGCCCTTCTATTATCTTTAGCTTTCAAAATGTTGTATTTTGTATTGTTTTTTTTGCCTCTACATGGGAACTATACACCCCATCCAGGACAGTCCCAGTTTCTTCCTGTTTCCCAGTATAAATATTAATGGTACCTCCTTTTAGTCTCAAAAATTTCTTAGTTGGGCAATAGGAGATATAGTCAGTTTTGTTCTGCAGGTGTCTACATCCCAAAGGTGCTCTATGAGAAAAGAACAAAAATATATAGGAAACATTTATATGTATGACAACTCTTCCTATAAGTTTACAAAGAACATTTATTTATTTTTAAATTATTTTAGTTTTTGAGATAGAATTTCACTCTTATTGCCCAGGCTGGAGTGCGATGGCACGATTTTGGGTCACCACAGCCTTCATCTCCCGGGTTCAAGTGATTCTCCTGCCTCAGCCTCCAGAGTAGCTGGGATTACAGGTGCCCACTGCCATGCCCAGCTAAGTTTTTTTTGTATTTTTTTTAATTACACTTTAAGTTTTGGGATACATGTGTAGAACATGCAGATTTGTTATGTAGGTATACGTGTGCTATGGTGGTTTGCTGCATCCATCACCCCGTTTATCTACATTGGGTATTTCTCCCAATGTTATCCCTCCCCAATCCCCCACCCCCCTGCTATTCCTCCCCAAGCTCCCTCACCCCTCGACAGGCCCCAGTGTGTGATGTTCCCCTCCCTGTGTCCATGTGTTCTCATTGTTCAACACCCACTTATGAGTGAGAACACGTGGTGTTTGGTTTTCTGTTCTTGTGTCAGTTTCCTGAGGATGATGGTTTCTAACTTCATCCATGTCCCTGCAAAGGACATGAACTCATCCTTTTTTATGGCTGCATAGTATTCCATGGTATATATGTGCCACATTTTCTTTATCCAGTCTATCATTGATGGGAATTTGGGTTGGTTCCAAGTCTTTGCTATTGTAAACAGTGTAGAGATATGGTTTCACCATGTTGGTCAAACTGGTCTCGAACTTCTGACCTCAGATGATTCACCTACCTCAGCCTCCCAAAGTGTTGGGATTACAGGCATGAGCCACCACCCCTGGCCTACAAAGAACATTTAAAGAACATTTCTGCAAGAAGGAAATCTGCTTACCTTTGGTTATCCAACTTCTTCTCAAACTTAATTGATCATGGAAATACCTATTGCTCTGTGAACTACAGCTTGGATTTCTCTCTTTTAGAAAAATAGCTTAGAAGAATTTCAATTTTAGTTCCAACTATTATGTTTGAAATTCTTAAAGACATTACCCTGAATATTAACCATACTGGCTCTCACTTTTTCTGTCTGTAAAGTGAGGGAGTTAGAGGAGGCTTTAGGCTCAACAAGTGGATTAAACCTTGGCAATCACTGTAGCAGAAGCTCCCTCATCTTATGTATCCAGTGGTGACTTAGAGACAGCGGGACATTAGGGATGGCAGGAATTCTTGAGCATTAATGAATGACATCATTGCAGCCTAGGAGGACTGACCAGCCATTGTGTGGATGTACTAGGAAGAGTCTACAGCTGGAGACTAGTTAGGGGATTTGAAGGAAATTGAAGAGCAATCTCCAAAGTATAACGCTGGAGACAGATCTCCATGGAAACTGTGTTGTGATGACTCTGTGCAGCACTGATTTGATCAGTGTTTCTACGTCCAGGACCACATCTTTTCTGGCACACCCAGGAAACAAGATGTGCCGTCTCCCAGTTGTCTCCTTCAGAGGAGAACTACTGATTTGTTATCTTTTAGTCCAAGAATAGCTGCATTAACCATAACACAGAAAGGAGAAAGAGACTTCCTCTAGAACACCAGATAAGATTTAAATCAATTTTTTTAAACACCACTAATTTAATTTTGTTTATCAATTAGGTACATTGAATTGAAGTGCAGTCTCATTTATAATTAAGGAAAAGGCCAACATAATTGCTGTTCAATATACATCACCATTTTGAGGCCTAAGCAGCCATAGAGAGTCAATCATAAAATGATATGCTGAAGATTATATTTTTAATTCTCTTTTCAACTGCACTAATAGAAAATCACTTTGGCAATACATTTCTTGGATTTTCATAATGACAGGGCATGGCAAAATTAGTTATCATCTTTACTAAGTTTTCTGGCATGATGCTTGTCATCGCATCTGTGTATACACCCTTTGCAAAGCCATGGTGACATCAGATGCATACATTTTCTAAACTGAAGAAATAAACACCTTCCTGGGCCATGTAGTGCCTTTTGTTTTTTTACAGTGAGCAAAAATCCAATCCCATTATAAATGACTAAACAATTTTTTGAGATTTAAAAGGGCCATTACACAAAGATGTCTTAAAGCAAGCATTTTCTTTAAAATTGGCATAGTCTTTTAAGTTGGCATGTACATACTGCCCTCTGTCTACAAAATTCAAGAAAAATAATTTTCTGCCATAAGTTGTTGTTCTTCTGTGATAAGAACAGGCTGTTATAAATATGTATGTTCTATAATGTATTGGACTTTTCTTTCTAGGGTAACAGCAGAGAGCATTTTCAATCTAAGAATAAGTGTTGTTTCTAAAGATCACTCATGCCTCGGGTTTTTGGCACTCAACATATTCTGTTATAAAAGCAGAGTTATATAAATAGTAATCGGGTTCTCAGCAATTTTATTGATTTCTTGCCTGGGCCATGTGTTTGGTTGTGAGAAAGATGAAGAGGGGAGACCATTTCAATAGCTGAACTAGAATAGTCAGGACAAGTCTGAGTTTCCTGTTTTAAGAGTGGGGGACCATGAAGTTTATGAGGGTGTCAAAAAATCGGTGTTTTAAAACATGGAATTAAAGCCTCCCACCTGTCGCCTCGATTTCCTTCCCTTTTTTGCCACTCCTAAGGGGTGCCTCCCACCTGTGGTAACACACTTAATTGTACCCGTCACTACAGAGTCGTGGTGAGTGGGAGGAGGATGTGAACCATCTAGATCTTAATTCAATCGATTGGGACCCAAATGTCTGTATTCTTAACCCATGCCTCCACTTTAAAGAAATCCTTAAAGGATACCAAACCTAAACAACAGTTTTCAACCTACCTAATTATCATGGACCCTTGGGGAAGTTTTAACACAGAAATCCTCAGCGCTTCTCTCCTGGAGGTTTTGATTTCCCAGGGTTACAATGAGGCCTGGACATTTGTCTGTCCCGGGAGCCTCTAATAAGTGGTCAGGTGAGAAAACCAATCATCAGAACAATGGATTCTCTTCCCTGCTAATTAAAAATTCTGTTTCCTCAAATCAGTTAAACTTAAGGAAAAAATGCAAATTAAATGTATTCAGATACATTGGGAATAAAAATAATAAATGATTTTTTATGCTTCTTAAAGTAATTTCACTTTATCACATTTCATCTTCCTCACAGAGAAAAGTTGGGTGGGGATATTGTAATTTTTTTTAAGGAAACTGACTTCAAGAAATGAAGGATACTTCATTTTTCATAAGAGAATACCTGTTATCCTAAATATATCACCAATAGCAAATCATCCTTAGCAGAAATGGGTATAAATAAATCTCCAAAGCATCATCAATGAGAAGAATCGTAGATAGGTCAGTTAAATATTCATGCTGGGTGAGCGATGCTTCTTGTGGTCAAAGGGATGCCTAGAGTCTAGCTGGCCTGATGAATGTTCCTCTGAGGGAAAACACTCTTAAATTGTTTCAAATGGTCACCATTTCTTCCCTTCTTAAACTTCTAAATCTAAAATGTTTTTATCAAAGCTCCCACTGTAGAATCAGTGAGGACAGGAGACAAGGAGAAAGAGTGGGATGAGGTCAGCAGCAGCAAATCATATATTTTAATTAAGCTGCTTAGAACTCTGCCTATATTCCCACTTACTACATGTGTTAATGTTTTTATTGTTCTGGCACAAGTGTGAGCAAGACCAGTCTTAGTCATAGGTGCAGTAGAAAACCACTGATTTATTCAGCCAGTATTTACCAGCTGTCTTCCTTATGCCAGGCTCTCTTTGCCACAGGGGCAACAAAGATGAAAAGAAATACTCCTGCCCACAGTGCTTAATTTAGAGGGGAGACAGTGTCTGTGTCTGTCTGCCTGTCTGTCTGTCTGTCTGTCTGTCTCTCTCTCTCTCTGATTGACACACACACACACATGCACACATCAAGCTACAGTATTAGTTACTGTGGCAGAATTATCCTTAAGCTCAGATCTGGTGGCTAAAATAGGAGTTTGTTCATCCAGTAAGTGAGGAACTTCTCCTCACAAGGTTCTAGGGACAAGGCAGCATGAGCACTGTCTCAGGAGAACAGGACCATGTGACAGCCTCCAGAAAGTACAAGTAGTGTAGCAAGTGCTGCCCAAGGGGCAGGGCGAAATATAAAGTTAACCTGGCAGGCAGATCATGAAAGACCCTGTCCACCTTGCTGAAGAGTTTAAATGTTTATGCCCTTGGCAATAGAAAATAGTTGAAGATTTTTCAGCTGAGAAGTTAGAAGGACCACTGGCTGTCACTGAGGAAGGAAGAGAAAAAGCAGACATGAAAGTCTACACTAAAGCAGTGGAAGTGGGCATAGGAAGAAGGAGTTGTAAGAGATCATTATGGAGTACAATTTATGGAACCTTGATTTGACTGATGGATTGGATGGATGTATAAATGAATTGGATTGGATTGGATTGGATAAATGGATGGATGGGTGGAAGTGTGGGTGGATTCAATGGATGGATGGATGGATGGGTGGGTTGGTAGTGGGTGGATTGGATGGATGGATTGGATAGATAGTGATGATGAATCAAGGCTGACTCCCCATTTTCTGGCATGACCACCTGAAATATTTGAACACCATTCACCACATGTACAGAATGGACAATGCCTTTGAAGAGATCGTAATAATAAATACTCATCAAATCAGATAATGACACATAATTTTCTTGTAGCACACTGAAGAAGGTGTAATGTTCATTATAAACTATGCATGAAAATGCCATGATTATTTATGTTTTGATATCCAAAAGCTATAAAGGGAGTAAACATTTTGTGCTGATCTCCTTTAAAGAGGCTTTTTACAGACACATAGAGATTATGCTATGTATTTACAGATAAATTAGTGTAATTACAGACAAATAGAGATTATGCTATGTATTTATTTTAAATAGATTCTGACACAAACTTTTATAGTAGCAGAATAGAAAGTGAAAGACTTAGAAGACATCTCTGGCAACCAAATTGATCATTATGCCAGCTTATATTTTTCACTGATCTTTTCTGCGTTTCCATTAATTCTTATAGTCTCTTGTGCTTAGAGTGTTTCAAAAGTTAAATGATCATTTTCAATGAAATAGAAAATGTAAATAGAATATTTTTGCTTCAAATATTTCGTATCCTAAATAAACCAACTCCTTAAGTTGTGAATTGGATTGTAGTTTAATTTTCTTAAAAAAAGTCCTCAGTAGGTTTAGATCAGACCAAACTGAAATCATGGGTAGATTTAAAAAGTGAAACAGAGATAATATTTCACATTGGTTTAGAATACCAAGTCTTGGACTTAGCAATTACAAATGAAGACATCTGGTAAGACATTTTAAAATAATAATGAGTTGATATGTCTTGTTAAAACAATCCTTCAGTGTGGGGAATTTGACTGTTAGGTCACAGAATGAGCAATAGGGTGAATTTAAATTTTTTTACCCTTGTCTATCGCTAAGGAAATTCCCAACTTTGTCTATCAGGAACTTTTAAAACGTTTCCATTTATAATTTAGTCAATGTTTGCTGACCATCCACTGCATACAGGCTATGTGCTAGGCTTTAGATACCGAGGTGAAAAGGACCTAGTTTCTGTTGACAGAGCTCCTAGACCATTAATGGAAGCAGATGTGTAAGCCAATAAATTATACAACAACATGGTAAGTTTCTGATCAGTAAAAACAGGTATAAAGCAAACAGAGTCTGAGAAGGAAGAAATTAGCTCTATGAGAGAGAAGACATGGTTGGTAAAGGTACCTAGAAGACGTAGCATTGGAGTCGAATAACAAAGGATGTGTCTGGAGGGTGATGGCCAGTGGAGGGTATTTGAGATAAGCCGCACAGCGTGGGCAGCTGCACCAAGAGTAGGGTTTCAAGAGATAAACTTCCTGACTTTTGGTCCCTACTGCTGCAGATTCTGCTTCTGTTGTTCCGAGGGGGACCCTAAGAATCTACATATTTGGCAAGCACCCTGGGTGACTCTTACACAGAGCTTAGTCTAGCTGAGTGCAGTCATTCTTAAATTTTAAATTCCTTGAGTAGAGATTGTTTTACTTATCACTATTCTTAGTACCTTACACACTACCTGGCACATGGTAGGTGATCAATAAATGAATGTTGAGGAAAAAGATCACCGGCTAGACATTTGAGTCGTAAGGGATGCTCTATTTCTTAAGTACTTCCTGCTTTGGCTCTGAGTAAGCAAGTTGACTGTCTTCCAGTCTTCTACTTTGAGAAAGTGGAAGAATTGACTGTCAAAGACAAAAATTAGGAAAGTACATTTTTGGTAGAAGGGTACTATGTTATTTTTAGTGGAAGAAAAATAGTCTACTGGTCTATTTTCTATCTATTCTTGCTGAAAAGTTGATAAGAAGGATAAGAGAAGCAGCGATGAAAGTAATTTCATTGTTTTGAGTATGTAATGTTCACTTATCATGCTTTAGACACCATTTGTTCTAGACTTAATAATCTGCTGATGTAGTCCTAGGAGTATAGAGATGAAAAAGATGTAGCCCCTGCCCTCAATGAGTTCACCACCTGGAAGTGAAGACATGCAAGCAAAACTCATTTCTCTACATGGTGGTTAAGTACTAGGAATTCAAAATAAGTGCTGAACCTTGGGGCCAAGAACTTTCCAAATGTTATTATCTCATTTTATTCTAACAGCTTGTAAGACAAGTATTTTATAGATAACGAAGCTGTGGTTTAGAAAGAAAGTGATTCACCCCAGGTCACATAGTGGCAAGGGGCAAGCCTATAATTTGACCTCAATTCTATAAAGTTCTAGCCACAAACACTATTATTACTCACTGCATTTCATCAGCATATTCTCCATTTGCTTGTGTTTGGCTTCATTTAATGTTTATGCCAAAAATTGTGAAATATATATATGTGTATATGTGTGTGTTTGTGTGTGTGTGTGTGTGTGTGTGATTCACTAAGATCTTTACAAAGATGTACTAACATCTTAAATTCCCTCAAAATGAAGCTCAAAATTGAAAGCTATTTCAGAGGAAACAGAAAACCTGTGTCTTGTGAAAATGTGTCTGGCTCCACAAGTCATCTAGCATTCCAATACAAACATCCTAACTTGTTTCATGCTGAAAATCAAGGATTATCCATTTTCCCAATTCTTATGAGTCTTGAGAATATTAGGTTTTATGCATAAATTATATATTAACTCTGACCAAAAGTACCATACTTTCGTATAATGATTTACTAATATAAAATATTTTCCAGTTTGTAAATATGAAGCTTAACTTAAAATATAGAAGTATAAATTGTGGTCAGAAGTCAAACTTGTTGGAAACAATGCATTTCATTGCATGTTAAGCAAGAAATGTATAGGATTATATTAAATGTTAAGATTTGATAGCACCGATGGTTTTTAAAAAACGTCACTTTTTTACAACTTGTCACTACATAAAAAGTAAACTATAGTTCTTGGATAGCTAAATTTAGCTTATTTTTCACTGTGTGGTAGTTTTGCATGAATATTTGTTTTTAATGATGAGAATCCTAAACCATTAGAGATTTCTTTCCTACCAACTAATGATCTAGATTTGATTTACTCATTTAGGATCTATGACCAAGAGTGTTTGCGCAGCTTGGCAAATAATTGTTTGGATGTTCTCAAACTCAGTCCACTGGTATTACTAGTCTTACCTTCTCATGTAGATCTAATTGTGGCAGACCCAGATAGGTCAATTCCAAGTTCCAAAAAAAATTGTTGGTAGGTAGATTTTTAGTTTATCACTTGTGTACTCATGCCCTTGGATTTACAGTTATTTCTTTCATAAGATGCATAAATTTACCAAGGATTGGATCGGTGTACACTCAATTATTCTACCAAGAAAAATCCCAAAGTTGAATATAAATATATGGTATATACACCATATTTTAGGATTTTAATATCTAAGAGCACAATGAATTTTGCTTTATTGATATATGTCAAGACGTAGGCAAAATTTAATTTTCTTGATGTCACAACCTTTTGTTGATCTATGGTAAGAAATAAATTGACCATGTTCAGAAAAGTTTCTTGATGATTTAATTATGCTCATAAATTATTAAAGATCTTTAATTATTTGTATAAATTTACAAAATTATATTTCCCAGAGACATAAATTTACTGATGACAACTGACAGGCATCAATTTTGAATTCATTTTTAAGAGGTTTGTTTTTCCTTTTTAAATGGATGCTTTTAGGGATACCCTTTATTAAAATCCTACAGTCTCATTATTTTGTATTAAGTACATTAAATAACCAAACATTCTGAAAAGACTTGTAATAGCAAGAATCTGAACAAGCAAGCTCTAAATCAGGTTATCCGTCTGAGCTCTAAATCAATACCAAAAGCTATTTCTGTATTGCTCTAGTAAATTGTGTCACCATATCTGAAGAATGAAGGAAAAGATCTCCTCTATAAAGTCACAACAGATTGCCTGAAGACAAATCTACCATATCTCAGCCAAACACACCATATTATCTAGTATTTTTAGAAACACTATACTTTGTACTATTATCATATACTACGCGAAGTGAACCAGAAAGGCAGAAGCTTGTGGAAGATTCCTCTAAAAAAGCATTTCAGAGATATTCAAACTCATTCATATATTGTATCTCTTCCCCTTAAGAGGCCTTAGCCTGAATTGCAGTATGTGGTTTTATTTTTTTTAAAGAATTGCATGAATATTTTAAATGCAATTTGGCATACTATGTTATTGATCTTGCATTATTTATGTTAAGATTCTCTTTAATCATAAAGGTCTGGCAAAGTGCATGATGGGCGGGGGAGCTGAATTTCTTCTTTGCATTTAGAATCATTAACTCAGGGGTTATAGCAACAGTAAATTCTCAAGGAAAGTGCATTAGTTTCCTGCATTTTGTTTATGGATGTGAGAAAGTTAATACAAAGATCTGAAGTGAATCAATCAAGTTTGGAAATACCAGATTCTAATATTTTAGCAAATATTAACTTATCTCAAGAATAAGACATTTTCAAGGCATGAAAGAAGAACAATGGCTGACTCGCTTGTTTCCAATAAAAAGGAAAACCATAGAGTACCTCTCAGTTGAAAATGGTTTAGACAATGAAGCTCCACTTACTTTTTTTAAAGGGACTATTATTGTAAGAATTCCCATAGCTAGTTTATAATCTCCCAAAGGGCAGGGTGCATTTTGTTTATTTTATTGAACTATTTCTCTTCTCTCAAGACATAATTCAGCCCTCTTCTACTTTTAAAAACACTCTGGAGAGGTGGAACATAAATCCTCACTTCTTATGTGTGAGTTACATGTAGTAGCTCCTTTCCAGTGAACACACTATAAAAGCGGAGAGGAAGAGGACCTTTACTGCAGAGCAACCTGACAAACATTGCCTCAGCCAGAGGATCACCGGAAGTGAAAGGTCAGGTTTATAGTATGCATCCTTAATATGATGTGATGAGAATGGTGTTTCCTTAGTTTCCTTCCCAATAATTCCAGTCTAATCATGAGAAAAACATCAGGTGAATCCCAGTTAAGGGATAGTCTACGATATACCTGACTAGCCAAGGTCTGGGTAAATAGTAGGTGTTCAAAAAATAGCAGCTTCCTATAAACTAATGGATCCCTTTTCATTAAATATTCTGTTAATCTAAGTCATTTCCTTCTGCACTTATGCTACTGAATTGTTAGATGAGTACTGACACTTACACTTCTTAGTTTCATGTTTTTGTATGTTCACAATCTCTCATCAGAAATCCTTAAGGCACATGAGTTCTCTTGGACTAACAGCCTTTAAAAGGTAACACAGTGTCCCTTCCCCAATGTTCCCTTATGTTACATACATAGGCTCCCCGCTGCCCAACCCTAGGTACAACACCCTATCATCAGACTGTTAACATGGATGCAATAAAACAGATAAATATTTACAGTAAGTAGGACAAATAAAGATTTTATAACCTCTTGTCAGCTCAGATCAGGTTTTGCCATAAAAAGGATGAAAAACAACTTTTGAGTTTTGAGTGTTTTGGTTAGGAACCCGTGGATAAGGTATTCTTTTTAGTCAATCCTTATGCCACTCTGGTGAGATCGTTTTGAATTCTGAGTCTGTTAACCCAACAGTACATGAGTGTTCCCTTTTCATAAGTGTACTTTTGAAGTTTTCTTTGAAGTCACTGATAAAAACACGCTGAGCAAAAACATTTTCCTTCTCATAGATCTTGGACCACATCCTGAGATGTTTTTTATTCATTTAAAAAAGTTATTTGTCCCTGAATAGGCTGAACGACCACTTGGGTAAGCACTAAAACTTGTTTCAAAATGCCTTATTTTGAGTATTTCTTTTTCTATGCCGTATAGTAAAGGCTCTGGGAGCTTTTATCTTTTCATTTTTTTTCTAATTTATAATGGTATACTGTCTTTTATATTAATTTCCTCTGGTTATAAAATCATGTCACATGGTAATACTTTTCAGACATAATATATCGGATAGCTTAGAAATTATGTTTCTTTCATGTGTCAACATCGTCACAAAAAATTTTTTTAAAAAAATATCATTTTTTGCCAGTAGAGGGAGTCAACCACAACTAAATGTACTTTAGGGCATTCAAAGAAAAAGTAAATATGAACTTTAATTTGTGAATTTTAAAATGTATAAGCATATAATTTTTAATTATATACGTATAATTTAAACATACATATAACTTCATGTATTTTCATCATGGAGACTACAAATTAGTCTGGTTGTATAAACATATTCATCTATATTCTTCTCTTTTTCTACCTGACATCATGTTTTAATTTTTCTACCTGGGCCTGAACTAAGAATATAAGATACAAATTAAAATTTCCTGATAGAACTTAAAAGTAAACTAAAAATATAAATTCTAGTATCGTAAACTTTACCATCACCTTGAATTAACAGCCTAAAAGACACTCTTCATTAGATAAGTTTAAACAAATAACATTTTAGACAAGAATTAGGATTTTTTTTCTTTTTTTAAAAGTTTTTATTACCTTTAATTTGTTACATCTCATTCCTTGGGGAGCTGTGTCTGCTTATTAATTATTGATGTAAAAAACCGTTATGAACAACCTCATTACATACTCCCTACTGTGTGCATATGCTGTGCATCCCCTGTGTCTCAGGAGACATTCCAGTTACATTGGAGACCATTGAAATTGTATGGGCCAGTTCACTGAGAATATTCATGAGGTATTAACAGCATTATTGAGTAGAGACTTATGCAAATGAGTATTTCTTCTCTCCATTTCGTTTAAACAGTCGTTAACCTCTCCCAGGCAAGGTGGACCCTTGACTACCATTCAGTACTATGCATGATTAGAATAGTCCTACCTGTCCTATATTTTTTAACATCCAGATAGTATACTATTTCAAATGTACTTTTAATGACAGTAGTAATTTCTTTTTTATTCTTCAGGAAAACAGTCATATGTAACATTTTTAAACTGATGGAGGCTTGTGGTAGGAAAATGTATGGGTTTTCAGTACACAGCATTACAGAGCATTGAAAATAATTCTAAGAATGGTTGAATTATGAAGAATTTCACCAACATCAAACTCTGTAAAAGAGGAATAAGCAGGAATATGTGGAGGCAGGGGGTTGTCACCATCTTTTCCCCCACATGCAAAAAATCTTACCTCTTTTAAAAAGAAATGTTACTTGAAGTTCTGGGAGAGACTCAGGACGTCGAGTCTCTAACTAGCTCAGCACAGGTTTTCCACATTTTTTTCTATCAGTGATTGATGCAGACAGTTAAATCACAATGTCTAATCACTCCTACTCAGAGAAGGATTGTGTTTATAATTTAAATCATACTTTAGAGACTGAATGTAAGCAAGGTTTTATTCATGTTGCTTACTTATATGGTGTGTTTTAACCTGTCAAAATAAGTGTGTAAATCAGAAGTAATAATAAATAATTCCTTAGATCTCAGTATCCAAGGGCCAATTATGGGAAGCTCTCATAGAAACAGCTACAGCTTAGAAGACTTGAAGTTTCTAATTTTGAAATTCTCTAAGAACATGTGGACTTTGGGGACAGAGTGGAGGGTTACGGGGTGAACATAACTTGGAAAACTTTATGCATGGGGAGCCAGCTTACAAGTTGAAAGGTGCCTAAGTTTGTTTTTATTTTTCCTCTACTAAAGAACGTTTTTAAAAATTCTTAAACAGATTTTTGTTTGTTCAAACATAAGTGGTAGTAATTATTTTTTTCATTCCTTTATTCTAAAAACAACAAAAAATGGGATACATGTGCAGAATGTGCAGGTTTGTTACATAGGTATACGTGTGCCATGGTGGTTTACTGCACCTATTGACCCATTCTCTAAGTTCCCTCTCCTCATCTCCACCCCTCATCACCACAACAGGCCCTCATATGTGTTCTTCCCCTCTATGTGTTCATGTATTTTCAATGTTCAACTCCACTTTTGAATGAGAACATGTGTTTGGTTTTCTTTTCCTGTGTTAGTTTGCTGAGGATGATACTTCCAGCTTCATCTGCGTTGCTGCAACAGACATTATCTCATTCCTTTTTATGGCTGCATAGTATTTCATGGTGTATATGTACCATATTTTCTTTATCCAGT
>CAUYLG010014697.1:0-79283 GCA_963573385.1 Cacajao melanocephalus | reverse complement strand
TGGCTAACATGGTGACACCCCATTTCTACTAAAAATACAAAAAATTAGCTGGGTGTGGTGATGCACGCCTGTCATCCCAGCTACTTGGGAGGCTGAGGCATGAGAATTGCTTGAACTTGGGAGGTGGAGGTTGCAGTGAGCCAAGATCATACCATTGCACTCCAGCCTGGGGGATAGAGTAAGACTCTGTCTCCGAAAAAAAAAAAAAAAAAAAAAAAGATATGACTCAAAAAATAACCCAACAGCCCACAGAAGAGGATGATGAAATGTGTTGGAAACTGGTAAATGCAATCAAATCCCTTTTGAAATCACTTGTTGAAATCTTTTCATTTTATGAGGTTCAGAAAGGCAAAGGGATTTGTTGCATTAGTTAATATTCAATTCTGCTTTTCTCACATGAAAATAGCCATATGCAATATGTAAAGAATGGATGTGGCCGTTTTGCCAAAATGCTTTATTTACAAAAACAGCTAACAGGTCAGATTTTGTCCTCAGGCTGTAGTTTGTTGACTATTGATAGAAGCTCATTAGAACAATAACAATTCTGACCTTATACTATAAACTTTCTTCCTCTCCAAACAAAGCAATTGTGTGTTTGCGTGCACATGTATGTGCACATGCCACATATTTGTGCAAAAGGCAATATGAACACTTCTGTGGACCAGAAATGGAATAGAAACCCAGAGCTATCAGTTGGGTTGAAGCATATGCACTAAGTATCACGTGCAGAAGGAGATGAAGGCAGACAATATTTTAACTGTGAGATTGTAGACAACTCAAAGCTTTCCGCACCTGACCTGAACTGGACTCATTGTGTTACACCAGGAGCTGAAGAATGCTTCTCTGTCTAAGAAAGGAAGGCTGAAAAAGCTCATACTACTGTTTTTGGCTACAGCTTGCATAAAATATAAGCTGTAGCAAGAAGCAGCAAAAAAGTCAATCAGAACATTCAAGGTCTGGAAAGAGCTTCCTGCTGGCTGAGTGAGTGGATCTTTATATCCATAGTTCTTCTTGAAGCTAGAGCTAATTTAGGACCTGGTTTTACTACTGGGCTGAGGAACTTTATCTAGAAAACTGCTTAGAGCAGAGTGAGACCACAGACCAAACCCACAAAACAATAAAAAAACACTTTCTATTCAAGGTGAACCTACAAACCAAAATTTAAGAGCATATTAGGAAATTTAACTTAAGAATGAAACTAAGAAAACAAAGTATAAGGAGATAAATAGATAGATTCACACATGGCAAAATGTAAACAATGGAACAATCTTGATATGACTTTAAAATAAGAATATTTAAGATTCTCAAATAGATACAGAAAAGAATTTTACCCAGCAAGAGAATTTTGAAAATACAGTAGATGGATATGAATAAAAACCAAGCAATCCCATTTCTGCACATATATCCAAAGGAACTGAAATTCGTATGTTGAAGAGATGTTTGCACTCCCATGTTCACTGCAGCACTATTCCCAATAGCCAAGTTACAGAAACAACTGAAGCACCCATTAATGGACAAATGGATTTTTAAAACGTGGTCTAGATACAAAACGGAATACCATTCATCCTTTAAAAAGCAGAAAAGTCTGTCATTTGTGGCAACATGGATGAACATAGAGGACATTATACTAAGTGAAATAAGCCAGGCACAGTGAGATAAATACTGTATGACATCACTTATACATCACATCTATAAATGTCAAACTCAAAGAAGTAGATGATAGAACAGTGGTTACCAGAGGTTGGGTGGGAGTGGAGCAGGTAGAGAAAGGAGAGACATTGGTTAAATAGTACAAAGTTTCAGCTGGACGGGTCTTCCTGTTCTGGTGATTTATTGCAGAGCTTAGTGACTATAGTTAATAATAATGTATTGTATATTTTAAAATAGCTAAAATCAAGAATTTTAAATGTTATTACCACAAAGAAATGATAAATATTTGAGGTGGTAGATATGCTAATTAGCCTGATTTGATCATTTTATAATGTTTATACAATTATTTGTCAATTAAAAATGAAATTTCAAAAAAACCTAAGAGAATTTTCAAAAAATATGAACTCCTGACTCTCAAATAGATATAAAATGAATGCATGTTATAGATTTTATTTAGCATAATAAGAAAACTAGGCAGATGTTACAATGAGCTCAAAATAAATGAATCCATGAATGGATACACTTAATAGATCAAGAATATTGAAATGTGGGCAAACATTTTTTCTGGGGTAAAAGAGACAGAATTTGTATGTTTATAGACAAGAATTATTTTGTAGATAATATTACGTTATCTACAATATACAAAGTTATAAAATGTCTCCTTAGAATCAGAATTTAATAACCCCAAGAGGTCTCCTCTAGAGTCTCTCTACAACCATAATCAAATGTTAATATTAGCTCACTTTAGTTTGCAAATACAGGTGGTTTTTTAAAAAAATACTATCTTTTGTACTTTTCTTCATTTAAAAGCAGTTTTAATTTTTTAAATTGAAAACAACTGTATTCTCACCATCTCTCAACTCAAGATTCTGATTCTGTAGATTTGGAGATGGGTCTAAGGTTTGTAATTTTTTTAATTACAAAAAATTCTGATTTGCAGAATAGGTTTGGAAACCTTTTACTAGATGGTTACTAACATTCCTCTGAACTCTGAGATTCACAGCAAATGCCCTTGTTTCCTAGTTTGGTAGCAAGGGTGGGATCAAGGCCTAGGTTAGCTAAGGGCTAATGAAATGCTTAGAACCTTAACCCAGAGAAGAAAGGCACAGCAGCCCATTCTGTGCCTAGGCTGGCAGGATGCAAATATCAGGTGCCAGACATTTTTTATAGATGAACTTACCATTTACCTGGAGCAGAATTAGGATAACAGTAATGCAGTGCAACGTCTGAGCAGACCTACTAATTGCTCAGAGCCTCATTATATGTGCCCTGTCTACATCACAGGCTACTATGAGAATGTATTTGGAGCTGCTTTATAAACTGTGAAGTGCTATTCAATTATAAAATGTTGAATAAGGCTTATTAGTACTAGTCATTATTTTGGCAAACCAATTATACACAGCAAATTAGAGATGTGCTAGAAATTATACTATACTATTTTATTTTGGGGGGTGAGGGAGAGAAGGGAAAACATGAAGCTGTTTCCTATCAGCATAAAAAATATGTTTGGAAAAAAACCTAGCCAAACCTAAGAGTCATGAGTTGACTTTTAGATCATAGATCTGATCAGCTTAGGGACCTAACTATGTAAACAAGATAATAATTTATGTTAAAATACAGTTGGATCACCTAGCACTGGATGGAAAAGCTTCACACTTGTTAGGAGTTGTTCATGAGTATAATGGGATCAAATTGCTTTAAAGGGGAATTCTGTGATTGCTTGGTATGTTTGGCTGACTCAAAAGTTTCTATGAAAATAAACAAGTGAAGTTCTCAAAAATACATGGTACTCATCAAACTTATCTTTATGACTTTTCATTGTCATCCTCTATGCCTATCTGAATCCCACTCATTTTCCAGCTCTGCTTTCTTCCTCTATCTTTCTTTTACTGCGCATCAAACTCAAAACTGCTTCTCCTTCTTTTTAACTCCAAGCAGAACTTCTGGTCTTCATCGCTCATGTAACTTTTGCTCATATTCCATGGTGTGACTGTCACGGAGGACTTGCCAGCCCTTTTTAACAACTTTGTCTCTTCCTTTCTAGGTGATGTAGGAGAGGACAGACTTTCCCTCTGCCTTCCTAGGTTAGATAGCTGGGTTTATCCAATAAACTATCAACAGGCAAATCAATAGGAGAAAAAGTACACAAATTTGTTCATTTTTAACATTATGTGCATAGGGGCATCATGGGGATAAAAACCATAAATCTCTCAAAGAGTGGTGATATTTGAGAGCTTCTACACCATCTTAATGGAGGAAAAGGAGAGAGGGATGTAGGTCATTTAGGAGAGGGTAAATAATTTTTAGAAAAAATGAGAGTCCTAAGAAGAATATATGTGAGATATGATGGTTTGTTACAAAGCTTGTCTGGGTGTAGTGTCAACTTCTACATTCCTTTCCTGTGATATGTGAATCTTCCCTGGGGGTCGGGGGAATTAAGACAATTAATTTCCTTTTAGAGGACCTTGACCTACCTTTAGGCCGATAAGGGATGTTCAGAGAAAGTCTCTCCCAGCATTTGCTGCTTTTCAAGTGCCTTCAGATCAAAATAATCAATATACCAAAGCAGCCTATTTCAGGATGGCATGTACTGAACTCCTTCAGTGATAAGCAGTCTAGGGCCAACAGCAATGCTGTAAACATTTTAGAATCTCCCACTGTCCCCAGGCTCAGTATTTTATGCAAAAGATTGTAGACTCTGGTAACCTCTCTGAACCACTTAAGCCATTGACCAAGATTGTAGAAACTTCCAATTCTATATTGGAAGAGAAACAGTCTTACCTTTTTGCCAGGTCTATGGCATTGATTAATTTTAGAAATTCATTTTATCTTTCATATTTAAGATATCTTGTTACTGACACAAGTAGCTGAATCTCAAGAACAATTAAAGCCAGATATTTGAGCACAGCAGGACTTTGCCTAGCCCTCTACTCTTACCTGGTTTATCTTTGGCGTCTATATTATTCGCCTTTTTAGCAGATAATTCTCCCCCTCAGGATGGGATATCTAATTATCAAAAGCTGCTGGAATTTATAACTTATGATTTCCATCAGTGGGGAGAGACTAACATGCTTTTTTCTTTCTCAATTTCACAATTATTGAGAAATCTCTCTTACTGGTCCAGCCTGGATCAGGTGAGCATATCTGGACCAATAATCTTTAGTCAGGAATGAGGATGAGGTCAGATGAAAACACAGATTCTTCCATCTGAACCATGTGGTCAGAATGGGAGGAGAAACAAGACAAAACAACAGGTATCAATCATACTTTCACATCTCATCTTTCACTATTCCCAATTAAAATCCAACCTCATTGTTTCCTTACACATTTTGCTTCTTTTTGTCTTTATCCCCTTCCTCATAGGCTACCCTCCAGATTTGTCTATGAGGCTTTGAGGCTTCTTTTACAAGAGTCCCCTGCTTCCAATCCTTAGGTATAAATTACTTTGGACAAATATTTACATTCTCCTTACCATTTTTGGTCAATTGCTGTATCATAATGGCATGCTACTGTAGTTAAATTAAGAAGACTCACATTCAGGTTCTTCTCTTAAGATTTGCTAGCTGTATGAGTCTCTGCAAATTCTCTAACTTCTCTGGGCCTCAGTTTTCTCTTAAATCTCTGTAAAATGATTATAATGCCTACCTCACATATATGTTTTAACATCCAAGTGAAATAATGTCTTAGCAATTACTTTGTAAATTACCATAAAGATAAAAAGGTATTTGCATATCTCAGTGCATGGTATGGGGAGGGGCTTTGACCTTACACTGGAACATTGATGAAATACGATTGCTCTTAATGCTGGGCTGGGCCCACAGAACACCACTACCACCTATATCATAGTTCAGATAATGTTTGCATCACTGGATTAAGAAGCAATGGCACACCAATGCTCACTAGGCAAAGGCAGATGCTCAATATCAGGAGTCTTTAACGAAAGGTCAACAAAAGCTACAAGACACCACTTTATATCCACTTGAATGGCTATAATAAAAAGACAGATAATGAGTGCTGACAAGGATGTAACAAAGCAGGAACCCTCATATATTGCTAACAAGAATCAAAAGTGGCACAGCCATTTGGGTAAATACTTCATCAGCTACCCAAAAAGTTAAATACAACTGGGTATTTATACAATTTCTGTGTATCATGTGAACCAGCAATTTCACTCTTAGGTATATACCCAAGATAAAAGAAGACATTTGTACACCCAAAAATGTGTACACAAATGTTCACAATAGCATTATTCACAATAGCTAAAAAGTAGAAACAACTAAATGTCCATCAATTGATGAAGGGATGAACAAAATGCAGTATATACATACTATGGAATATTATTCTGTCATAAAGAGGGATGAAGTATTGTACATGCTACAACATGGATGAACCTTGAAAACATTACACTAAGTAAAAGAAGCCAGTCAGAAAAGACTACATATTGTATATGTCCAAATATTTGGAGATAGTATACTAGTGGTTGCCTTGGGCTGTGTGTGAGGGAGTGAGAGTGGAGACTGACTCTTAGTGGGTACAAGGCTTCTTTATGGGATTATGGAAAGGCTTTAAAATTAGATTACGGCAATGGTTACACAACTCTGTAAACATTCTAGGAACCATTGAACTGTACACTTTAAACAGGTGAATTATGGTATGCAAATTATATCAATAAAATGATTTTTTAAATACAAAAGAATCATTCTTAAAAAGAAAATAAATGCAAGTAGTGCCTTGTGCCAACAGGTGGGAAGAGCACTGATGCTTGGAAGTAAGGTTGCAACCAAAGCACTCAAATTCAGAGTTAGAACCTCCAGTCTCCCTGGTGGGATACTGACAAGAGCTCTTTCGCAAATCTCCATCCTCTGCTTATGTGCTTCCCTGGGCTCAACATGTCCTTTCCTTCTTTTCCACCAAATAACTTCTTATTCCTCCTTTGAGAATCATCCTGGGTATCCACTCCCTGTGAGTTATTTCCCATGCTCTCTTCTTTTCCAGACGATGCTAAGGACTTTCTCCTCTTCAGTTCCAAAAGCACCCCACAAATACCATTATCAGAGTGTTTATATTTGGTTCATTAATACTTTTATAGGTACACCTCTTTATCAGTCTCTGAGCCCCTCAAGGGCAGAGGCAATTTACTTATCATTTTAATATCTCCAGCATTTGACAGGATGTCTGATCCAATTGACAATCAATGTTTGCTGAATGAATAAAAAGGGCAGGTGCCCCAGGAATAGGCTGGAACACTACCTAGAGATTAAGATCAGGGACTTCGTTTCTGAGCCAAACTCCCATTGGAAAGGAAAGTTGTGTGGAAGCCCCCTCCCAATGCAGGGTCTACCTAGGAAATGAGAAAAGTAACCCAAGGAAGAGGGTATCTCCATGACCAGCTGCTGGAAGTTCAGTGAGCCAAATTGTGGGTAGCTAGGGATGGCACAGTCAATGTATATGAGGTGGGGGCTGCTGGCTACTATAATTACCTAGTTGTTTGTCTACTTTATTCAATTGAATTATAAAGTCCATAAGGGTAAGAGCTAGAATTTAGCTAATGTTTGTTAAATGAGATAATTTTACCCTAAACATTTCTTCCTCAAAAAGAGTGAACAATCTATTTCCTTTTTGCTGATTAAGTATATTCTAAACTCTCATAATGAAATATAAAACACAAGAAAGTGATTCCCTTCCAATTTTGAGATAAATGCTGTGGGTTTGAAAGAAAATATGTTATCATTGAAGAACTAACACAAATCATGAAACTAAGTGAAGACAAAACTGCCTATCATGATGGCAACATGACATATTAAACATCTATTTATTTATTTCTTATTGACTATCTTTTACTGTAAGATGCAAACTCCATGAGAGCTGAGAATTTTATCTGTTTGTTTCATCAAGGTATCCTCAGCACCTAGAACAGTTTCTGGCACATAGTAGGTACTTAGTGAATACCTGCTGATAAAGAGAGGCAGGAAAAAAGAAAGGAGGAATAAAGGGAAAGAAGACTTTTGGGTATGGAAATGTATAAACACCAGGAATTAGTGCCAGATAAATCTTACTTAACGTTGTTAAAAGTGATACAAAGAAAATGCCTGCTAGAATAAAATTTTCCACAAAGCTCTATTTTACAGTGACGTAGCAAGGCAATAAGAATAAACTGTAAAAGAAAATAACGTGGCCATGTGAGTAGGCAGAAAAATGGCAAATAAGCTCCATGCAAACTGATGTAAGATGATATAATAATACATTACAGGAAAAAGGTACAAATGTGCCTACAAGATAATGGTTCCTGACAATCAGATCAGAACCAGGAGAGTATCTGGAGGAGTTGTTGAATGTGGCCTACTCTGTGCCCAAGAGTTATGCTTCAATGTCAATGCAGTGAAAGAAATAAGTCCCATATTATTTTAATTATGCAGCTCTGGACTTGGATGAAAAATATCAGTGAAAACAAATACATTTTTTTTCTAATAGTTTTGCAACAATTTTCTTTCCTCTCATTCTGTGTCCTCCATTCAAGCCTGTTGTGTATGGATGTGGGCCCATCTTTTTGCCAAAAAGGTAGGCATAGCGTCAGTTTAGGTGACACAATTAGGACGTCCTCTCTGTGGAAAGAGCCTCTGCAACACTTGCTATGGTAGGCTCAGCTGCTCTGAATAAGACAGACCCAATGCCCTTCTGGCTATAGCTGAATAGAGCTTGAGCAGTATTTACTATCCATATTTTTTGCCCTTGTGCTCTGTATAAATCTAATTAAAGTTGGCTTGAGTAAATTTCTATTTAGAGTAGTCCTCCCTTATCCGTTACCCTCAGTTGATGCCTGCAAATGCAGATAGTTTTGAACCCTATGTATACCATGATTTTTCCTATGTATAGATACCTATGATAAAGTTTAATTTGTAAATTAGGCATAGTAAGAGATTAACAACAATACTTAATAATAAAATCGAACAAGTATAACAATATGCCAACATCACTACTTTTGCACTGTAAAATAAGGGTGCACTGTATTGACGTTGAAGCATAACTCTTGGGCATAAAGTAGGCTACATTCAGCAACTCCTTCAGTTTCTCTCCTGGTTCTGATATGATTATCTGGAACCAATATCTTACCATTACAGTCACCGTTATTTTAAGTGAAATAAGGGTGACTTAAACACAAGCACTGCAATGCTGCAGTAGTCGATCTGATCACCAAGATGGCTACTAAGTGGCTAGCGTCAGGGTAGCATGTACAATGTGGATACCCTTGACAAAGAGATGATTCACATTCCAGGCAAGATGGAACAGGATAGTGTGAGGTGAGATTGCCTCACACTACTCAGAAGAGCATGCAATTTAAAACTTATGAATTGTTTATACCTAGAATTTTCTATTTAATATTTTTGGATGGTGGTTGACCATGGGTAACTAAAACTGCAAAAAGTGAAAGCACAGATAATGGGGGACTACTGTATTACAGTCAAAGAAATGCTAGGTATCAGTAGCAACTCTATTTCAAGAGAAAAATAAAACCCCTATCCCGTCCTGAAAATCGATGCAAATCAGTTCAACTGGTAAAAAGACTTGAAAGCAGCTTCTGAAAAGAAATGAATAGTTTACCCAAAGTTGGATGCAGTCCCAATCTAAATGTACCTTGGCCTATATCTGGAGAGCCTTTGTTTAAAATTCAACTCAGACAGAGTGAGGTCAGAAGGGAACTTTTGGCCAGTTCCCCAAATATTGCTATCTGATATCCAGTGCCAAAAGTAGAGTTACTTTTGTGTCAATAGACTGTGATCTGAAAATCTGTGCTTTTGTATGATTTTCCTATTGTTTTTCATTGCTGGATTTCCCAGGAATTATTTATTTTGGGGGAAAAAATCAAGGCACCATAGTTCAATGGATTCAGTTCTGGCCTCTGTATCTCATGAATGCCAATATAGGACCAAAGGCTGAAAAGCAACTAGAATGACTATAAGAACTGATGACCCTCCTCACTAGGTTAATTGTCTTTTAAATTAGGATTGTAACATGGAAAAGCAACAGTTTAGAAGGATTCTTAAAACTAATGAATTCACAAATATATGTAATTTTAATGTTAACTTATTTAATCCACATAATAATTCTATAAGAAAAGTACAATTATTATCTCCGTTTCATATGGGGAGATTGAGTAAATATCCTAAAGCCTCATAGTGGCAAATCTTGGATTTGATTGTAGCTATTCTTTTTGTTTGTTTTTTAAGTTCTGGGGTACATGTGCAGATCCTGCAGGGTTGTTACATAGGTATACACATGCCATGGTGGTTTGCTGCATCCATCTTCCCGTCATCTACATTAGGTATTTCACCTAATGTTATCCCTCCCCAATCCTCCCACTCCCTGCTGTCCCTCCCCTAGCCCCACAACACGCAACAGGCCCCAGTGTGTGATGTTCCCCTCCCTGTGCCCATGCGTTCTCATTGTTCAACACCCACTTATGAGTGAGAACATGAGGTGTTTGGTTTTCTGTTCTTGTGTCAGTTTGCTGAGAATGATGGTTTCCAGCTTCATCCATGTCCCTGCAAAGGACATGAACTCATTCTTTCTTATGGCTGTATAGTATTCCATGGTGTATATGTGCCATATTTTCTTTATCCAGGCTATCACTGATGGGCATTTGGGTTGGTTCTAAGTCTTTGCTATTGTAAACAGTTCTGCAATGAACCTACGTGTGCGTGTGTCTTTATAGCGGAACAATTTATAATCTTTTGGATATATACCCAGTAATGGGATTGCTGGGTCAAATGGTATTTCTAGTTCCAGATCCTTGAGTAATCGCCACACTGTCTTCCACAATGGTCAAACTAATTTACACTACCATCAACAATATAAAAGCGTTCCTATTTCTCCACATCCTCTCCAGCATCTGTTGTCTCCAGATTTTTTAATGATTGCCATTCTAACTGGTGTGAGATGGTATCTCAATGTGGTTTTGATTTGCGTTTCTCTAAAGACCAGTGATGAGCATTTTTTCATGTTTGTTGGTTTCATAAATGTCTTCTTTTGAAAAGTGTTCATATCCTTTGACCACTTTTTGATGGGGTTGTTCGTTTTTTTCTTGTAAATTTCTTTAAGTTCTTTGTAGATTCTGGATATTAGCCCTTTGTCAGACGGGTAGGTTGCAAAAATTTTTTCCCATTCTGTTGGTTGCCGGTTCACTCTATTGATAGTTTCTTTTGCTGTGCAGAAGCTCTTAAGTTTAATTAGATCCCATTTGTTTATTCTGGCTTTTTTTTTTTTTTTTTTTTTTCTGAGACAGAAACACACTCAGTCGCCCAGGCAGGAGTGCAGTGGTGCCATGTAGGCAGATCGCAACCTCCGTCTCCTGGGTTTAAGCGATTCTTGAACCTCAGCCTCGTGAGTAGCTGGAATTAGAGGCATGCACCACCATGCCTGGCTAATTTTTGTATTTTTAGTAAAGAAAGGGTTTCACCATATTGGCAAGGCTGGTCTCTAACTCCTGACCACCTCAAGTGATCTGCCCGCCTTGGCCTCTCAAAGTGCTGGGATTACAGGCGTGAGCCACCTTGCCCGGCCCTGACTCTAGCTATTCTGGCACCAGAGTTTATGATCGTCAGCATACACTAGATGGCCTTCACTGTATTAAACTCAGCTTGGAATATAAGTTGGTGCACTTTATAAGTTGGAATACTTACAAAACATATAAAACTCTTTACATCAAGTGTGGCTACAAATATAAATAGGCATGACTGCTAAAACATGAATGTCAAATTCATAATGTTACATGATATGACACTAGGGACATTGGAGGTTATCAACCTATCGATCTTGATGAAAGGGAGCAACCGTAATATCTTCCTAAACTCTGCTTTAATGACTTTGTTCCAGATAAACAGAGATGTGGAAGCCGGCTCTCATCCCATACAAAAAGTCTTATGTCCCTATCATATGTCGTAATATTTACAGAAATAATATTTTAATAATCATTAATAGGTCTTCACAGCTAGTGGCTCCTACTGCTTCTGGTTCCACTGACTTTCTCATGCATGTATTAATGCTGGGCTGTCACCATTGCATTACTTCTTTGCTAAGTAAAATGGATATTTGCTCATGTCTTGTTTTTTACACCCCATCTGTCCTCTAATGAATATTTTAAAATCAAAATTTTAAATGGTAAAATCAACTTAAAAAAAAACTTGTCTTCAATATTTTTATTCTCTTATTAAGTGTTATCTTAAAATTTCACATGCAGCCACAAATGCAAAATTTATGGTAGCTGGGTGGGCCTGAAGCCTCTCTATATTTAAAAACAAAAAAAAACAAAACTATCCCCATAACTTTCAATGTTCACTAAATGTAGGAAAGGTAAGTTTAGTGAATGAGTTTTGAAATCTGTCTGTGGGAGATTTTACTTAAACACATTAATGTAAACTACCGAAAAGATTTTTAAAAAGTTGAGGTGGGGTTAGAGGGAGGGAGGAGCACTGTTGGGAGAGATTTCACTTGGTGACTGTTGCTATAGGAACCATTTCCCAATTGCTCAAGGTATTAGTTCCCAAGAAAGACAAGAATAGCAAACAAAATAAAAACAACAAGTGGAGAAAACAATGGGATCACCAGAAAAATACCTTTTTATGTGCATACGCTTGAGAAGATGATATTTTCTCAGGGAGGAGATCGGGTGGGGAGTGAGGAAGTAGATTCCCAAAATATGGTGACTACTCTCTCTCAATGAGCAGGTGGTCATGTGTTAAACAAGGAGGAGGTCCTGACTGACAGCCACGCCTTCCTCCATAGCTCACTACCACTCCATGACTCAATCTTGAGAATGATCATAAACTTTGACTACTGCAATTCCTTTTTTCTTTTCAACTAGCCTAAAGCACCACATAGTAGGTACTCAGTATGTTTGGTGACCGGTCAACCATTCTCCCACTTAGAAGTTTGTTACCATTGCCTTTAAGATCAATGAGCACAGAATCTCAGTGCAGGAAGGTATATTTGAAATCCCAAATGAGAAAAAAAAAAATGCTTTGCTTAAAGCCAGGTGGCCCAGCAAGTTGCTTTAAAGTTGTGGCTCATCTGCAAGTTCTATTCACTCAACGCATAGAGCTACCTTTCAAGTGAACTGTCAGGTTAAAAACTAAACTTATTATTTTTTATGTTCCAATTAATATACATTTTTATGCTGCTATGAAGGCACAGTAATCATGATTGATGCCTGAGACCTCAATCCTTCCAGATTTAGCTGGGTACTTTAGCCTGATTGTTTCTCCATCCTTCTCCCTTTGATTTATTTGCCTTCTCTCTGGCTGTATGTCACCTTCTATTTAATCGTGCATAAAATGTTTGCTACTATTTCAAAGTTGAGAAAGATAGAGGAAGTCCCCTAATTTCTTAAAAGAAAAAAGAAAAAGAAATTAAGAAAAAATTTCTTAAATTCATTTTTTTAAATTTCTTTGTTATTCTCAATACCATCTGTCCCCTTATGTCTCTAGGTGAGAAAGTCAGATTCAGATTTACCAATGGACCCAATATCATCTCATGAAAATTCTGGCTGAATTTCCCAAATACAAGTATGGGAAAAACTAGATTTGTTCAAGGCAGGGGTTACTACCCATAGGTGGGAGGTAGAAACATTGGTAATATCTGTATGCATGGGCATATACCAAGACCAGCAAACTTGAATGTCTTTGGAGTCATAGGCAGGTGATATGAATGAGTAAAACCAGTCTGATAGAGATATTGGTGAGCTGGAGAGTGCATAGCCTGTCTAAATGGATCAGGTTAGGGAGGGTGGAGGTACTACAGGGGGAGAATACAAATCAATTATTCAGCCCCAGCTGCTGATGCCATGCAGAAATGTGGGGTCATATTTTCCACATCATCCCATTTTCAAGAGAGGACAGAAATCTGGATATTCTGACACATTTCTTATTTTCCAACTTTTTTTTAACATTAAAATCTAGTCCTCTTTTATCCTCACTCATTCTTTTGAAACGTTATTCAGGCTTATGTCATTAAACACCTCTTTTTACCCATGACTCCCAAATTTATATCTTCAACCAAGAATCTTTCCTGAACTCCAACTTGCATATTTACTATCCTCTTTAACATCTCCACTGAGATGTTCAACTGACATTGCTAACTTAACATGAGTGAAACTGAACTCCTGATCTTTCCTGCAAAAGCTTCTCTACCCACAGCTTTCTCCAGCTCCCTGATGGCAGTGTCATTCTCAGGCCAGAAACTCCAGAAACTCCTCAGTCATTTTTCACTTCTTTCCACATGCAATGTAACAGACCTTTTTTGTGTTTACCTTTTGAAACACTCTCACTCCCACAATGTTTCATAACTTCACTGGTACCTCCCTAACAGCATCATTTTTTATTTTGCAGTACTTCAAAAGATTTCTAACTAATCTCCCTGAATCTATCCTTATCTCTTTCCCTACAGCCTATTTTCAACAGAGAAACCAAAGTAATTATATTGAAATATACGTTAAATCAGGTCACCTGCTATATACCTTGCACAGTTCCCAATCTCAATGACAGTAAAACTTGGCCCTTACAAAAGCTCATAAGGCCCTGTACCATTCAGTCCCTCATCAATGAACTCACCTGACTTTTTACTACCTTTTCAGTTGCTTACATCACTCCAGGCCTGCAGTCTCCTTGTTATTCCCCAAACAAGCACCCATACTCCTACCTTAGAGACTGTGCACTGGTCATTCCCTCAGCCTGGAACATGTTTACACAGCTAACTCCCTCACCTCCTGCAAGAGTTTGTTCAAAGTCTCCCTTCTTAACAAGGCATCCCATAGCCCACACCATCCTCCTTCTAAACACTTATTACCCTAATTGACTTTTTTTCTTAGTTCTCACTTCCTAGATACTATTGTTAATCATTTAGTATATCTGTTATTTGTTTGTCTCTCCCTGCTAGAATGTAAGTTCCATGAATGCAGCTTTGTCTGGTTCCTTAATGAATTCCAAGTTCCTGAAACAGAACCTGGCACATGCCCAGTAGATAATTGTTGAATGGAAATTTAAAATGTGAGAATTATTTAAACAAATACAAAGTGTGTGGGCCAAACAAAAGAACCCACAGGCCAAGACTATGGACAACCTACTGGTGATCTCTGGTTATCAGAAGCAGAGCAGCCCCTTTTTCCTTCCTTTTCCAATATCCCTGCTCTACCCAATCTGTACAAGCATCTCTTCTTCTATTCCAGATTTCAAAAGAAAATAGTACACAAAATTAGTGTGTGGGGAGTGTTGGGTCTAGACATAACCTTGGCTTCCTCTCTGCCTACTATTTCTTCCACCACTCTCTCCAAACTTGCTCCATCCAGAAAACAACATTGCAGACTCTATCCTGGAGAGAGGGCTGAGAGAGAAATCCAGGAAGAATGCAATGTGCCTACTGTGATACTTGCCTACCCACCTCCTCTGTTGTTGAAGCTAGAACTGAGCATCAGTAGCCAGAGCACTCACCTGTCAGGATGTCATTACTGTACTTTAAATCACGTTTTACAATCAGTGTTGAAAACTGAGATGACATGGCATGGTGAATTCCAGAGCAAACAGACCCAGTTGAAATTCTGCCTCTGCCTCTGCCTCTGCCAGTCACCATGGACACCTTACTCACACTCGCTGAGTTGTAGATTCCTTTTCTGTTTGATGGGAGTCATCATAGATAGGATTAAATGGGATAATAAATGCCAAATGGTTGGCATATAATAGATGCTTGATTAATGATTATTTCTTTTCTTTCCACCAAACGAAATGTTCGCGAAAATCATTCTACACAGAGTTTGGTTCCTTCCCTTCTGCTAAATCACTTTCCACAAAATTATAGCTTTCTTTGAATCTACTGCCCATATAATAAATATTTCCTAGATTCTGGAGTCTATTCTCAAACATTTCTCTCCAAAATATTCTTTAAAATTCTGTTTATCTTCCTCACTTAAAAATGTTGCTTGCTACATAGGAGTTAACCTTTTCAAAGACTTTCATGGCTTCTGTATATTTGCTACCTAAGACTTCAGCACAAAGACCAAATATATAGACTGATTAAAATAAAGCGAAATCAGAAATGGCATTTTAAAGTATGTAAATTCACATTTTTAAAGTTCCAGACTAATTTTTAAAGCACTCTTTGTCCCACCCCAAAAGCTTTGGTTGCTGGTTTGTGTCTAAATTAATCCGGTAGCAATAGACTCACATGTTCCTGTGTGACCTGGAAATTCCCAAGTAATCACTTTTGAGTAGCAGATGTTTAGATAAGCTAACATGTTCTTAGGGAAATAAATCCTTTTATGATTATTTCAGAATGGATCTGTATCTTTGGCTCAATACTTTAGGGGAACTGCATTCTCAACAGGTGAAAATAAATACATGCAGAGCCAGGGTTTAAGCAAGAGAAGAGAATCTGGCACCTATTTTCTAGTGACTATATAAAGACAGGCTGGGGCGCTGACCCCAGGACGGGTGTGGGTCAGAAGGGCAGGAAGGGAATCTGCTAGTCCTCTTGTTCTCGTTTAAAGTCTTGTAAGCAAAATTCATGTCATTTTTAAAAAGAGGGCTTTAGAAAGGAAGCATTTTCAGAAAGATAATACTTAAAATACTAGTAAAGATGAGACATTATCATGTTGTATGTGGAAGCAAGTGGGGATGTAATACAACCTGGTATCAGTCTCATTAGCAAATATTTGTGAGGTATCCTTGGGAATGAGGCAAGCAGCTAATAGGCATATGGACATACAGAGGAGTGTTGGAATAACCCAAGACATTTAAGTAAATATGTTAGCAGGAAACTATTATTACTCTGGGTTTTTGTTGTTGTTGCTTTGGTTTGGTTTCTGATTTTTGCTAATCCTGTATCCCTTTAGTTTCTGCAAGAAAAGGCTTTGAGTTACCAATACTTTTGTAAAAGAGAGAGGGAGACAGAGAGAGGAGAAGGCAAAAAAATTTTCATTAGCTTTTTCCTTCAGGCAAAACCAAGTGCTTCGCTTTTGCACTCCACACCTGATAAAGCCCTAAACCTTCCATTTTGACAGGCAGCAAAGAGAAAGACAAGCAATTTCAGCTCTAAGAGAGTCTCTTCCTTTCCTTTTTCCTTCCTTTCCTTCTTCCTTCCTTCCTCCCTCCTTCTGCCCCTCTAGTTTTCTCATTTATTTTCTGTTTTTCTCCCTTTCTGTTGGCACAGCTTCCCTCTTGGTTGTATCTCTCTTTGTTTGAACTTTTCTAATACTTTATGTTTATCCACAAACCTCACACAATTTTCTCAGCAAGAGACATGGAGGTACTGCACGTACCTACACAATTTTGCTCACATCAGAATGGAAGTTTAAAAATATTTTTAACATAATTTTATTTAACAGGCTAAAAACAACTTCAGTCAAGATCATAGATCCAACATTTTCCACAAAGTGAGCATATAAACTCAGTGGTCTGGGTCCTCTGGTCAAAAAGATATCGTAGTTCTACACTCTTCAGATCTTTCCAATTAGAGCTTGAAAGCCCATTTTCCTCCCAGAGAAATGCCAGATGCATTCTTCTTTAATGAGCTTAGGACCAAAACTGCAATATGATCTCCTGCTTCAGGTGGAACATGGATAACAACTTAGAAAGAAAAGAGATTGGGGTCTGGAAGAGGATGTAGATTGAAGGATTACCTTAATTAAATGTAAAAGTAGGATCAGAGAGGTTGGAAGACCTTAAAGAAACATTAGTTCTGTGGTCTTAGAGACAAAGCCATATAGAGCAGCTGTTCCCCTACTTGTGTGTGTGTGTGTGTGGGGGGGGGGACAGGAATCAAAGTCTGAATGTTCATACAATATTTTAAAAAAATAAGGTAGGCATAACAAACACCCCATACAATATTTAGTTCTCAGTCAGCTTTTGCCTCATCTATGTTCTAATTCCATGCATTCTCTCCAGCTCAAACTCATACATTAGGTTTTTCTTTCTAATAATCCTTGATTCTACTGGTTCATTATACTTTTTTGGAGTTTTAAAATTCAAGCTGCAGGTAGATAAAAATTTAAAGTTTAATTCAAACGAAAGTATTTATAGTTTGCCTCCGCATATTTTGTATGGCGTTTCTAAGAGTAACCAGGACTTTAAAATGTTGCAATTTGGGTTAAATAAATTGTAATTCATTCAAACAACAAGAAATAATGCAGCTATGAAAATGATTGAGGAAACCATGTACTGAGATAGATTTAAGTCCAAGATATGTTTAGTGGCAAAGTAAGATGCAGTACAGTATGCACAGTATATTGACTTTTGCATTAAAATAGGTAAGAACCATATGTATGTATCTGTTTACTTGGATGTACAAGAGAAATATAAGAAAAACACACAAGAAACCAATAACGATAGTTATTTAGGACATGAAGAATGGGCAGAAAATAAGTAGGTGGATTGGGTAGAAAGGTAAGGACACATTTTACTGTATATGGTTTTAGATCCTTTAACCATTTGTGTGTGTGTGTGTGTGTATGTGTAAAATATATATGGGAAATTTATATATAATTTTAAAGTTCTTTACTAAACCAAAAAATAAAGTGCAGGAGTCCAAAAAAAATTGCAAGCTGATGAATCTACCGGGAGAATTTGTAATACTGACTTGTATGTTATTTGCAGACCCTGTCATCTTGTGTCTTGCTAATATCTCAGTGGTAAGGTACCAAATGCCTACAGTTTGACCCCTAGGTAAAAGGAGAGATCAGGGAACTTTAGAAAACACAACCACCTGATAATCTTCCTATAGGCATTTGGAATGCTTAGTGATCCACGAATGTCAAGGCAAACCTCTGATATGCCTCTTCCAAGTTCCATATAAATCTCTTTATCTAAGGTAAACTTTGGGTCAGTAAGATATACCAGTGACCTTTGTTTTATGCTCCTGAGTGTTTTAGATGCATTATTTCACATATACTCCTAATAGTTCAAGAAATACACAGCATTTCTAATACCTTTTTCATAAGCAGAGATGTTAAGGCATTGAATAATCCGGCCCTCACTATGACAGTATGCTCAGTGGCAAAGGAGAAAACACTTCAGTTTGATTCCCAGCCATAGCATTACAAAGATTCAAAGCCTTTTACCTCCTGTCCATTTCTATATTAGTTTCCCCTCAAAACACTCCCCACTCTCCTGTTACAATACCAGCTTCAGTGTCATTTTACAGCTCATTTCTTATGTACCTGGATTCCTTTCTTTTCTTCAGATGGCAAATTTGCCTCATATCTGGGGAATGCTTATCACTGGAATTATTAAATGTACACGCTGACACAACAAACCACCAATTTGTTATTTCAATGAAAATATTTTTGTATTTTCAGCAGATGGCTAAAAAATGTTGCCTTTGTTATACAGTCTTTGTTTTGACAAAGACAAAAAAGAGAGAGAAAGCAAGCTCTGGATCATTTTTCCAGTGAAACTTAATCTAAAACCAAACAATTTGGCACGTGACTTCTGAGTGTGTTCCATGTTTCGTTTCTAGAGCCGATTTCCCTGGCAACCTCCACCCTCTCCCAGCTGTAGAGGTCAACACAATAGACTTGTCACAGGTTTTAAGTCGGGTAACCACTTTTAATTTGGAGAAATTATTACCCGGGGAGAAAATAGGCTGGTCTTGTACTTCAAAGAAAAAAAATAGGAATCAAGATGCACACGGCCTCCTGAATTGGACTGACTTAATGGTGCTGTGTGGCTCATAAGCAGCTGTTCAAATAAGTAGCTGCCCAGAGGAAATGTATATTCAAATGCTTCTTGTCATTTGCCTCTCCTTGCTTCACACCTAAAAGCCAGATGCAAGCTCTTCCAGGGCTAACAAATAGATGCCTTCTGGTGGCTCATTATGGTAATTACTGGCCATATATTACTGCCATGTGAAAAGGGTTGTAAGGCAGGCCAGCCCAGGGGCATTTACAAGTGGTTTATTTGTGTTGAGCTATTAAGAATCCTTCAGTTATCAGATCAACCACTGCTCTTGGGTTTTACAAGCAAGTTGTTCCCTAACAATCTGATCCTTCATCTGCTACCTTTGTGATATGCTTAAGCACCACTTAGAGACCTAACATACTGCTTAGGAAACTTACTTTACCTGTTGGCTAAGAGTTTCTGAAGTCCACTGCATCCTATGAACAGTTTCTGCATGAATCCTTCCCAACTCCCTCCCCTCCACCCTATGCTGCAAAGGCTGCACAGCTTGCTCTATTCTTTGATCAAAGAGGTGTGTAACAGGGCTGCACACCTCTTTGTTGTAAATGAACATGGGTGCAACTGAGTTTTCTGAATTTGGACAACCTCAGCAGTGACTTCAGGTTATGAGTCTGAAGCTCATACAAGTTGGGGGGAAAATCTTCTTTAACAAAAAGAATAGAACATTTATGACTATAAAATTAGGCACAGAAATGCATATTTGGAATAAGAAACAATTTTTTAAAAGATGAAAATCTACAAACATCTGGCCCTAAAAAAAATCTAAAAACAAAACAAAAAAGAATAACATGACTTTTAGAAATTAACTTCCTGACTCTCCTATAATGCTGCTGTTCTTACTTTGGGGGCAACAGATTCTTTGATTGCCTTTTCATATGACAGTGGTTTTTTTTTTGTTTGTTTTGTGTTTCTGTGAGACAGGATCTCACTCTGTCACCCAGGCTGGAGTGCAGTGGCACAATCATGGCTCACCTCAGCCTCAACCTCCTGGGCTCAAGTGATCCTCCCACATCAGCCTCCCAATTAGCTGGGACTACAGGTGTACATCACCATGCCAGATAGTTTTTTAACTTTTTGTAGAGATGGGGTTTTGCCATGTTGCCCATGCTGGTCTTGAATGCCTGTGTTCAAGTGATCCTTCCACCTCGACCTCCCAAAGTGCTGTGATTACAGGCGTGAGCCACTGTGCCTGGCCTATTTTTATATAGAGAAAAGAAAGATAATTCAGTCTTTCTTTAGTAGCATTGATTGAAAAAAATTATTACTTAGTTTAAGAGAAGCTCCTTTCAGCTTCATGATATAGAAGCTTTGTGTACATTCTAAAAATTTTTAGAATTCTGTTAACTTTGGGGAAATGTTTATTTAATTTTTTATACATGAGCTGTAATATTTCAGGGTATTTCAAGTTTTATTTTGCAGTAACTAACCTTAAGTACACTTTGAATTGAAATATAGCCATTAACCAGCTTTTTATAGATGACATCGGTGAAATATATCTTTCTTAATAAACTACTGCTTTTGTTTTATTCTGAAAATACTTTTGTTTATGTTGCTGCTCTGTTTCACAGTAATTTCTATTGATTTTGTCACTCATTTTTAGTGTTTTTAGTTTCATATTCCATTATTTTTTCTGAATTTTCTTTTAGTTTTGCAATATATTGCTAGATGACAAAAGTGGTACCCTTCAAAGACATTCAGATCACGAAAATACTGAAAATAAATTCTCACTTGTTTTATTAAAGCATTTCAAAACATCTTACCAAATTTGTTTCTCAATGTTGGAATAATTTTTCAAATTAAAAAAAAAAACACATACACAACATTTGGAAGGTGCCCATGCAAGTAAGAGACCATGGAGCTTAAGCTTCATTAGTTATAAAAAATCTCCTTTGGGGACTTGAAGAAATGACTTGATAAACAGGACTCACTTACCTATGTATCCCTGCTCCATACAGTCTATTGCCAAAGACATAGTCATTCAATTTTAATTTGGAAACAGGAGATTTAAGCTAACTTTTTTTAATGATGGGGGGTTTTCATCTTCCCAGAATCCTCAGAGGATATGGGATAGGGAATAGCGTGGCAAGGAGTTGGGAGGCAGAGAAATGAGAAGAAATGGCTCTTGGGGACTGTCCACTTTTCAGCCTGGCATCAGGACCTACAAGCTTATTTACAGTTTACTTCTAATGGCAGGCATTTGGTTGTTGCAATTGCATAAATCTGCTTCTCACAGGAGACGAAATATTCAGCACATTTTTTTTTTTGGCTGACATTATCTCACTAATTATAACAGCAAAATTAGAAATAACCTAAATATTAAAAAGGTTGGTTAGATGCCTTATTACATATCCACAGTGCAATGGCATGATCTCAGCTCCCTGCAACCTCCGTCTCCCAGGTTCAAATGATTCTCCTACCTCAGCCTCCCAACTAGCTGGGATTACAGAGGCCGGCCACCACGCCCAGCTAATTTTTGTATTTTTAGTAGAGATGGGGTTTCACCATGTTGGCCAGGCTGGTCTCGAACTCCTGACCTCGTGATCTGCCTGCCTCAGCCTCCCAAAGTGCTGGGACTACAGGCATGAGCCGTGGTGCCCAGCCTGCAACATCTTAAAGTGTTCCCTAATAGTATATCCATTGATTAGAAAATTTTTGTAATATATTTTATTTTTCAAGAAACAAAAAGGATACAAAGCAATATGAGGGGTAAAAATTCCAGTTGTTTTTTTTTTTTTTAACAAGTCTTTATCTACATAGTAGATATAGATGTTATACTACGAAGGTGTGGAGAGTATTTGTCTCTGGGTAGGTGAAGTGGTAAAATTTGAAAAAATGCTTATTCATATCAGTCATTTGTTTTTTTCCTAATGACCACCTTTTATTTTGGTAATGAGAAAATATTTTTAATCCAAAAAGAGAAAAATATCACATTGATATTGGATTTCTTTAGTCTTTGCCAATAGAAGAATAATCTGAAACTTAAATTTATATATACAGTTTGATATTCGTGTTAAAGCCACATTTTCAAGAGGTCTTAATCTATTTCTAAGAAGAATTACTCTCCAGCATTTACTATAGCAAGAGGAGGGAGGTCAACCTCACATATGGCACACTGTGTTCTGCAGATTTCATCCGACTGGGGAATAGGCCAACGTACCAAAAAATTAGTTCCAGGTGGCTGTAAGAGAAATGTTTTATGTTTAATTGAATTTTTCTACAAGGTATGTATATGTAAAGTATTCTCTGGAAAAGGTTATATTTAGTCATTCACACTTATATGTATAGTTAAGAAAAGATAGTACCACCTAAGAAATGTGGGCCATGTGTAGATATTCTGCAGTGATTCAAGTTGCCAACAAGCAGTATTTGTTGTGAATGCAACATCAACCAGCACTTAGAGTCAGGGAAGCTCAGAACGTGTTCTTTTACATAATTTACTGTATGCTTGCAAGAAAATGCAGAAGCAGCATTGAGGAAACTTCTTAAAATGCACATTCCAAGGTCTCTCTTAGATATTCAGATTCAGTAAATCTGTGATGTGGCCCAGGAATGGACAATTTGAATGGGGGCCCCTACTTGAAGAAATGATGTTTTAAGAAAGTGTGCTTTTTTTTTTTTTTTCTTTTTTTAAATATGGGGAGAATTACAGCAGAGAGCAGGGAAGAGCCTTCTTTAGAGCTCCAAGGACAGTGATATGTGGAAAAGAGACAAGAAGAATTGCTTTTGGTCCTAAACTTTCTCCATCCCTTCTTTACCAGGTGACAAACATTTCCCCTGAGTTGTATAATGTGAACCCTTTGACCAAATTAATCAATAGCTCAAAACTGGTTCTCTGGCAGTTATCGAAATCATGCTGTGTGAAAAAACAATCCTTTTTTCCGCAAAGGAGCTTGAAACCCTGTTAAGATAATGACTTAGGCCATACTTAAAAACCTGCCACCTTCAACCTTCTAAATATCTGCTCCTACAGATTGCTGCCCGGAATATGTGTGCTTTGTCTCTGCTTGTGCTAATGGTTTTCTGTGTTTTGTGGGAGACACGTGACAGCCGGTGTCATAGTGCTGCTGAAAAATGCATTCTCTGTGCCTAGGAAGAACCTGTATAAATATTCTCAATAAATAAATAACAGTTGTCATTTTCAGAATATGACCATCTCCAGCTGCCTGTGCTTAAAGTGAGTGACATGTCATTTATCCTAATAGATGTGAATGCATGTATTGTACATACCAGTGAGTCACCTAATTCTTATTCACTCCAGTCTTGGTCTCAGTTGGGGGCAAGTGCCTCTAACAGGGTTTGGCTGGATCAAATCACAAGCTGAAAAATCTTGGTCAATTATCGAAGCCCGAGGCTAAGGAGGGAGTTGTCTTTTCATACCTCCTCGAAGACCCCTCCTCTTCCTGGGCTTACCTAAGACTCTAGTCAACCTCCCATCTGTGGAATTTCTGGGAATCTTTCTCCCCCCTGTAATTTAATGTGACTCAGTTGTTCTCTGTCCTGATAATACAAGTGGTGAGAAAGTCACCTAATCCTACTGGCATCCCCTCTTGTCAGCACCTCTTTATTTCCCTCTTTAAAGGCTCAACATGTTTTGATTTACAATACTCACCAAGATAACTGCAGGTGCCCTCTCTAAAAAGCAAGGTTAACTCACCTGAGATGAATTCTTTTATTGTAAACAAAAGCAACACATGAGCAGGAAATACAATTGATACAGGTGCTTCTCTGAAATTTAGCAAATATCTGCTGTCTTGAAAGGAAAAAAAAAAAAAACCTCTTCATTGCCTGGAGGTTTGTTTCACGCTATGTCAGTGAAGAAGGGATTTGAATTAGAATACATTTGAAGGAAAAAGGAATAGCCCTCTATGTTCAGGAGAGGCCCCAACAAAGACCCCATATAAGGAACTGTAAATTAAGAACTCAGGTTATTCAGGGGTAAGCAAAGTGTTGACCCAAACTGACACTAATGTCGGAATTTCTGGGTCGAAGCTATCCAATGAAATAATCTTATGGAGTGCATAAGTAGAGCTAGCTGTATTCTTGCTAAGTAACTTTTTAAAGTACTCCAGTTAAGGCAACCTTTGTAGAACCTGTCATTTGACTCTTCTTTGAAATATATAATGAATACATTAATTCAAAGAAAGTGTTTTTAACTCTGTTAGACGGAGGCAGATGTGCTAACTTTCTCTTCAGTTTGCTTGAGGTTCAGAGTTCGCTATTCTGGTGGTTGACAGTTCATTGTTTTAAAACCTCAGAAGTTAACCGAAAGTATTTTTATTGTGAACTGTAGGTAAATCTTTCCAGGTGGTGCTGAAGAGATTTGCTGTTCCTGTAAAAAAAAAAAAAAAAAGATCAAAAAAGGAAATTAAGCAAAATAAATACTGCAGTCCTACCAAACAACTTAATTTTGTGAATCTTGTGTAGTTAGAGAAAATTAAGATTAAAAGCCATGAAAAACAAAAGGGGGAAATTGTAGACTTAACGGGAACACCTGACAAGCAGTTACAATTAAATTGCCAAGTGTATTACGTCTATTTTTTAAAATCTTGATCATTTCTCTAAACAAGTAATGTTTCTTCTGCCTTTTAACTCTTAACTCTTAGTCCTGATATTCATTTAATTGAGATAGTTTCACCAAGAAAAGTGTTACTTTTCATCTCTGGCTGGGGTCCTTTCTCATATGCATTGACCTGGGGAACCGCATTCCTAGGTTTGTAACCCCGACCCTCCCTCTGACAATCTTCTTCCTCCACAGAGCACACACATAAAATAAGGTTTCAACAAGTGCTTTTGGCATAGCCACACTTCCTCAATGGCGAATCTACCCGCTCTTGGAATGACAAGATGACAAAACTGTATGCTCAATTACACCTGCTCCTCTTTTTAAGTAATTGCCTTAGATCTTGCCAAATTATGTGCTAGTTTTCTCAGGCACTCTAAATTAGACTGAAGGTGCTAAACTTTTATCAATTACTACATCCTATTGTTTGCAGCAATGTCTTTGTTTTCAAGAATTCTATCTTTCATGACCCAAGTATAAATGGCTAAAGAATCCCGCTGTTTCGAAAACAAGTATATATAAACATTATGTTTCCTTAAACATAGTCTATATATATATAACTGGTTTTTCTCTATCTATATTTTAATATGACGAAAAAGAATGCTTGTCCGTGGAGTTTTCTGTGACTTGTAGAAATAAAAATGACAAAGGAGTTAAGTAAGCTGCCAGATTTAGCAAATAAAAATACAAACTGCCTAGCTGAATCTGAATTTCTAATAAAAATGAATTATTTGTTAGTATAAATTTGTCCCCTGCAATATTTAGGACATACTTTACTAACAAAAATTTCTTGTTTATCTGAAACTCAAAATTAACTGGGTACCCTGTATTTTATCTGGGAACCCTAAAGTTGAGTAAAGCCAAACTGATTTATATTCATGTATTTCTGTGGGTAATATTTTACTGGGAAATGAATGAATTATATTCCAATTTTGATATTGGGGAAATATGAGAGGATTAGTTTAAATGATAAGTAAAAAGTAAGATATAATTGGCAATAAATATTAGCCTGAATGGAGGCTTCATGCCTTTTTTCACATTCTAGTAAAAAATAAATTTTCTCTGTATGTATAAATGTGAAAACTCCATTGTTTTCTGCCTGAATTAGCATTTATTATTTTTGTGCATGACCCTCTAAAACACTTTCCATTACTCAAGTCATCTGCAGTCACTCAAAACTGGTGAAGCCTTATGAGAATAGCAAATGGAGAAATAGTAGTCTGATTAGAATTAGCTCAGTTTGAGGAAGAAGGGACTCTGCTTTAAATTGGGATTGTCATAGGAAAAATACTAGGAAACAAATACCTAAGGTAATTTTCAGAGTCCAAAATAATTTCTTTTCAAAATCATAATTTCAGTACAAAATGTTCTAATTTTTACATTTTTTAGTAGATGGTAATTTAATACCTGTAAACATTATAAATTGTAAATGTAGGTTGTAAATGACCTCATGTCACTGGAGATAGGAGAAGGAACCAGGGTTGGATGTCTCAGCAGTGGCAGCCGGTGGGGGACGCACACTGCAGTTGCACATGGGAAGTGCCAGGTGCTTTGAAAGTGGTTCATTCTGTAGTCTCACTTCAGCCTCAGGGGTATCCCTAAAAGGTAGTTACTTATGTGATCTTACACTTGAGATCAGCTCAGCAAGAAGCACACACAGTGACCAAGCAGCACAGCCTGGACTCACACCCAAGCCTCAATGTGTGCTCTAATCTGGGGCTGGGCAGTTTCTACTCCCAGTGGGTTGAGTACCAGAATCACCTGGAGGGCCTGGTAGCAGGCGCCACTCTGTCCAGGCATGGAGGCAGCCAAGCAGAATGAGTCACCCCACCCCAAGCACAGGGGAGGACAATGGAAAGGCACCAGAGTGCAGGTGGAAGGAGCTGAGAGACCAGGTCAACGGGCCTCCCAGCCACAAGTTCCCACGCCAGGGTGCGGCCTTCAGGCAGGCAACTGCCATCATCAGAAAACTTTTATGGTTCACGATCATTAGTAAAATACTGTAGTTACAAGATCAGTTGAATGCATTTTCTCCTTATGATTTCTTTCTTCACAATTCTTATACTATGAACTAATTAAAAAATAGTTTTCATATAGTTATATGCTACAAATTATTTTGATTAGAATTTTGCACATTTCTAGTTTTATTGTCTGCATGCTAATATTTATTCCATGTGTGAATTGGAATGTTTCTTATTTACTTTTCTTCCTTACTATTATTTTTTGAGACAGGGTCTTGCTCTGTCACCCAAGCTGTAGTGCAGTGGTGTGATGGTGGCTCACTGCCATCTCTACCTCCTGGGCTCAAGCAATCCTCCTGCCTCAGCCTCCTGAGCTACCACGTCTGGCCTATATTTTCGTTATATTTAACATCAGTCTCATAATAATTCTCACTGTCTTTTTTCTTCCTTATTCTTTAAATACATAGAGTTCAAAATGGGAAGAAAAGAGAGTACTGGTCCTTCTATTATTATGATGAAATGAGCCTTTATTATCAAATAATATACCTATCATGTCAAACCTAATGTCACTATAATTTTGAAGTTCCCAAGATGAAATACCTTTCTTCTCTCGCTCTTTTTTTTTTTGTGGTGTATGTGTGTTTATGTGTTTTTGTTTTTAGACACAATCTTGTTCTGTTGCACGGGTTGGAGTGCAGTGGTATGATCACAGCTCACTGCAGCCTCAACTTTCTGGGCTCAGCTACTTCAGCCTCCCAAGTATGTAGGACTACAGATATGTGCCACTACACCTGGATAATTTTTAAATTTTTTGTAGAGAGGAGGTCTCACTATGTTGCCCAGGCTGGTCTCAAAGTCCTGGGCTCAAGGTGATCCTCCCACCCTGGCCTCCAAAAGTTCTGGGATTACAGACCTGAGCCATCTGACCCTGCCACCTTTCTTCTTCGTTGGCTTGATGAGGTGTAAGGCAATGATGAACAATCCTTTTAGGTGCTCTAAGGGTTGAACAATGGCCATATAACATGTAATACTTTGTAGTTAACATGACAAAGTAGGTACTGGGTCTATTGGTATAAAGTTTTTCTCAACTGTCATTTTACCTAGCTTTCTACACTGTTCAATAGTATGTGTTAAATATCTCTTCAGTGTCTGTGGGAAGATGCCAAATTTAGGTACTGGGTCTATTGGTATAAAGTTTTTCCCAACTGTCATTTTACCTAGCTTTCTACACTGTTCAATAGTATGTGTTAAATATATCTTCAGTGTCTGTGGGAAGATGCCAAATTTATTGAACAAGGTTATAATATAAATAAGTATATCACATGTGTATGTATGTGTATATATGTATTTTAATATTTTAAAATCTGTTATTTTACCGTAAACTATCTTACTCCCTAATGTTATCAACATCAGTAAAATCACCTATCATTTATTTTAGAAGAGTTCAGAATGTCCATTTTCCTGGGGAAAAAACAAAAACAAAAAAAGAAAGCCTTAATCATAAAGCAATAGAAAAAAGTAGCCCAAAAAGTTCAAGGTGCCCTGTGAGAACAGATCTGTCACCTGGCTATGCACCAACCAGAAGCAAGGCACACACTTACTGCTTGCTGAGGTTGTCTGAAGTGGAGGACTGGAGAAATATTCCCAAAATGGGGGAAAGAGAGAGCAAGAAATAAAAAGAAAGAACAGCTCTAGGCAGTTAGTGGAATGCAGGGGCGGTAATGGGCCAGAAGCACTGATAGCGCAAATAGAGACTGCTCCAAGGAAGAGAACAGGAGCTTCGTTCAGAATAGAGAGAGAATGTTATTTTTTCCAACTGAGATCTACGGAAATTAGTGTCTAAAATATGAACGATACCATGGGGGAAAAGAAAATTCTGTGGTCAAATATACTTGAGAAATACAAATACTCTCATCTTAGAGATTTACAATGCGTATCTAAACATTACATTTTCTGAGAGGTCCTATTTTTTAAAAAAATCTCTTTAGTCTTCTTAATAAATGTATCCATGTTTAATATTGGTGTTCTCACACTTATTTGACTATGGAATTGTTTTTTTTAGACCACCTGGTAACATTCCCAATTGTATGAGTGAATGAAGCTGTGAACTTTTGTGTTTTGTGGTTAGCGGTTTTTTGGAAACCTGGATATGGATAATATCAGCACCTCAATGGTACCTGCACTTGGTAATGGGCAGAAGAGCAAAGTGGTTAAAAACAGGAGCTTTGAATTGAGTAATCCCTGGGCTCAAATCTCAGGTCTTCTACCTGCCTTACCAAAGTCCCTGACTTCTTTATACCTCTATTTCCTCATCTGTCAAAAAGGGGGAAAAATAAAGATAACATGACCTATTTCATTAGTTGTTGGGGGGCATCAGATGAGGTATTTCCTGCAAAACATGTAACATTGTGCCCAGCACATGGGAAACAAAAACCTAAAGAATCCAGCACTCAAATCTCCTCTTCTGTGAATTCTCTAGGGAGAGTTTTTATCTGGCTACTCAAGTGGTTTTTGGATAATAGAGATTAAATGAATACTGCATCTCTGACCGAGGCAACATTGTGTCTGGGGCTATGGTCAAATGTAAGTATGATCTTACCAGACTCATAGTGGGTTGAGAGGATTCTGTGAGATTACATGTGTAAAGGACTTTGTGGTCTAATGGCAAGTAGCTGGTATGGCTATTTCATTGTAGCAGGGAATGAACTGACAGGCAATATAAATAGGGCAAGTTGGGTCTCATATTCACTTTCACACATTTTCAATATCTTCTTTGCTGGGACATGAACAGGCTCTGGGCTTTGTGTCTGTGAGCTCAGGCAGGAAGAATCTTTCTTACCACTGGCAGCTGAAATTGTGTAGGAAAGAAGGAAAATCTTGGAGAGGTGGTAAGCTCTTATAATGGAGACCAGAAAGCCAAGCGTACACTGTATTTTTCCTTGAATCACTGAAAAATTCCTATCTTCATCTTTTTAAAATTGAGAGGTGGCCAGGCATGGTGGCTCATTCCTGTAATCCCAGCACTTTGGGAGGCCAAGGCAGGAGGATCACTTGAGCCCAGGAGTTCGAGACTAGCCTGGGCAACATAGTGAGACCTCCTCTCTACAAATAATTTTTTAAAGCCAAAATAATTTTAAAAATTGAAAGGTGAGGACATAGGTTTTAAATATTTTTAAATTTAGAAATAATTATAGATCCACAAGAAGTTGCAGAGATAATAGAGAGGTCCTATGCACCCTTAACCAATTTCTCCTATTACTTATATCTTAGGTGGCTATTGCTGAATATCAAAATCAGATTGGTATAAAAGGTGTATATAGTTCTAGGTTATTTTATTACATGTTTAGTTTCACCATCAGAATTAAGATATAAAGCAAAACACTTTATTTTACCTGTTTTACTCTTTTCATGAGGCAGTCTTATAAAGAGTTCACCTTACTATGAATATTAGTTTTATTAATTTACTTTAATTTTCACAACTGGAGACAGGGTTTTGACATTGTAATTCAGGATTTTTACAGGATTCTGAACATCTCTTCTATGGCTACAATGTGCTTCTCCTTTTCTCTTTGTAAATCTGGTCATCATATGTAAATACTTTAGGAAGTAGCTTTATATTCTAATTCAGTTCTTCTCCTCTGTCATCATTTATGATTGCATTGGAGGAAATGTATGTGTTTTACAAAAGGCAAAATGTGCTGAAGAAAGAACCAAATGGTGAAACAGATCCCGTTTAAAAAGCCATAAACAAGCTTATAGCAGTAAGTGGTGACATGAATAAATTGCTTTTGCAGGAAAATTCAGACTTAATATCATTACTAAGCCACAGCTGAAAGGCATAACTATATTTCAAATGGTAGTAATGACTGGCACCATTGGATTAGAAATGATTTCATGATGGCATCATAATGATTTTTTTTTTTAAAAAGAGAAACTTGGAATCTCATCATGGTAGTTAGAAAAATAAAAATTCAGTGATAGTATGACTGCACTATATTCTTTGCCAGGTTTTCCTCTGGTCTTTAATACAAATATGTCAAGATTTAAGAGACCAATTCTCAGTTTTAGTGTGGTTACGGTTCCTACTTTCTTATAAGGCGTAATTGTGATGTTCATAGTTCAACAAAATGTTGAACTCATTAGATCTGCATGCCGGTGACTGCTATTATAACCAATAATTGTATCCATAAAATTAATTATTCACAATAAATAGAGAACAAAGCTTGGTTGAAATTGAGAGGCTGGGTGGGCATCTGTATGTACTCACTAACTATACTAGCAAAAGGTCTGGCTCTGGCACCCAGCCTAGCATTAATTAGCAGCATTCTGCTGAGTGTGTTTCATAAAATAGGATTGTCCTCTAAGATGATTTCTATGAAAATAATTCTGTTTTTTATGCTACAACTAAGACATTATTGCTGTTATTACAGATTTTCCCATATCTTTACCAATGTCTTGTGTTAACATTCTCCCTTACATCTCAGTTATTTTAGGGATCATTTTTTCTTTGCTTTGACATTCTTCTCTTAGAAATTTTTTTAGAAAATAGATCTTTTAGTTTGTTAGAAATGTGCTTATTTCACATTGGAAGATATTTCACTGGCTATACAACTCTAGGTTGACAGTTATTTTCTCTTAGCATTTTGAAGATATTATCCCATCTTCTGATGGTCTCAATCAAATTGTCATTTGTTTTAAGTTACCTGGTGTTTTTTTTTTTCCTCTATCCCCTTTTAAGAACTTCTCTTTTCTTTGGAAGCCTGCAGTTTCATTGTGTATCTAAATGTCTTTTTCTTTTTTCCTTTATCTTGTTTCTTATTGGGATATTGAATCTAAGGGTCTGTGTTTTTATTTTTTTCTGCAAAATTCTCAATGCTATTTTGAATCATGCCTTTCTCCAATCCTATTATCCTCCTCAGGGAATTGATTAGAAATTTGTTAGACCTCCCTACTCTACCCTCCATATTCACTGATTTTATTCTGTCCAATCAGCTGTTAAAGTCTAATCTACTCTTTAGTCCATTGAGTTTCTAATTATTTAAAAATAATTCTTTGGTTCATTTTTTATTTTGCCTGGTCATTTTTCATGGTCTTATATTTCTTAATAATACTTACAGAGTCTCTTATTTCTTTAAGCATATTAAACATACCTATTTTATATCCTGCATATAGTAATTTATAGTCATATAGTCTCAGTGGGTCTGACATGTATTAGTGGCGGTGGTTTTTATTTTTTCTATTCTATTTACTCTTGCTCATGGTGGTTTATTTCCTCGCTTAATATGATAGTTTAAATTTTGATCTCACATTCCTTGGAATTTGGGCTGTGGAAATTTTTTGAAGCTCAAGTTTAAAGTGTTTTTCCTTAGGTATGATTTATTTTTGCTTCTATCAGTCACCTAGGGGCACTACATAAGCTGAACTAGTTCAAATTAAATCCTTAGCTCTGGGTTTTTCAAGGGCATTGAATTCTTTGAAATCCATCCCCAAACCCATGTAAAGGCTTGCTTGTGGTTTTGAATTCTCAGGGAAACATTTTCCCAAACCCATCCACCAAAAACCAAGTTTAAGACAGCAAACATCTGTTTTATATTTCTCTCTGCTGGATATTTTGTTAATTAATCAATACATTATTAATTATAAATAATTTTATAATAAATAACTTTATAATTAATTGTAACATTCTTACCTTTTTACCCAAAGAGTCACTTTGGGAGGTTTTGGGTTCATACAGCAATCTCTGAGCCACACCTTCTACCTTAAGCAGGCTTAGCCTTCTTTGGTCCTTTAAACAGATATGGTCCATTAAAGGGCCAAGCTCTAGGCCGCCAGCAGATGTTGGATGCTCTCAGAGCAGCTGCCAGTGACAGTACTTTGTTTACTCTAAGCGGCCATACCTTCTCATGGTTGGGGCTCAATTTCTTGCCAGCTCAGTTATTTACTTAAAGATCAAATATTGTATGCATCTTTTCTTTTCTTTTTTCTTTTCTTTCTTTTCTTCTTTCTTTCTTTTTTCTTTCTTTCTTTCTTCTTCTTTCTTTCTCTCCCTCACTTCCTTCCTTTCTTTCTGTTTTTAAGATGGAGTTTTGCTCTTATTGCCCAGGCTACAGTGCAGTGATGCAATCTCAGCTCACTGCAACCTTCGCCTCCAGGGTTCAAGCAATTCTCCTGCCTCAGCCTCCTGAGTAGCTGGGATTACAGGTGCATGCCACCACACCTGGCTAATTTTGTACTTTTAGTAGAGATGGGGTTTCACCATGTTGTTCAGGCTAGTCTCAAACTCCTGACCTCTGGTGATCTGCCCACCTCAGCCTCCCAAAGTACTGGGCTTACAGGCATCAGCTACCACGCCAGGAGTATCCATCATTTCTAATTGTTCTATATTAACAAGGTTTTTATGATTGCTTCTTTGCCATATTACCTAGAACAGAATTCAGAATTGCATTTAAACATGGAAAGAAGATACCTCAAGAACTAAGGACAATAAAATTGTCAAGTAAATTGAATGGTGGACTTGAGGAAACAGAGGTAGAAGGAAGTGTATGTATTTATTGTTTATAGTAGAAGGCAAGATGATATGTATTTAAAATGGAATTAAATATATATGAAATTATAAAGATGAGCACTGTAAACCATAAAAAAGATGATAAATGCTTCAAATAGGAGGAAAAAGCACGCACAAAAGCAAAGCGAACACAGAGTGTGAAAGGCAAAAGAACACATGAGTTTAAGAAAATACTTTCAAATAAACAAAGCACAGTGAACCAGACAATGTAATAAAACATAAAAATCAAGGGGAACTAAATGTCAGAATTAAGACATGATGGCAGAACTAAAATACACTATAAAGATAGATCCTACAGACTCACCTATGAAAATACTTTCAGACTAAGTCATAAATAAAAATTCAACTTTCTGCTAAACTGAACAAATGCTTCCAAAACAAAGTGTCTCAGATGGTTGAAAGGAAAAAGGTAAATACACTGTAGCATACCTATGGAAACACAGAATTATGTAGGGGCTGTAATATGAGACAAGATTGAATTCACAGCAAAGAAACATTACATAAAACTAAGAAGGCATTGTATAATGACAAATGCTATAATTCACTGGAAGGTGCAATAATCATAAACACTTATCTACTAAATAGCATACCATAGAGATTCCTAAGGTAAAACTTTAACATATACAAAGATAAATGGATACACAGAATATAATAATTATAGATGTACATTTGTCATCTTTTTCAAGTGGATCAAAATAAGTAAAAATAGGGTTTTTCCTTTTTTGGTGAGTTGAGTTCCTTGTAGATTCTGAATATTAACCCTTTGTCGGATGCATAGTTTGCCAGTCTTTTTTTCTCATTCTATAGATTGTCTGTTTACTCTGTTGATTGTTATAGAATGGCTATTATTAAAAATTCAAAGTAGGTGGATCCCACTGTGGCACCTCAAAGCCACTGTATCCAGACTGCCTCTCTAGATTCCTCTTCTCTGGGCAGAGCAACTCTGAAAGAAAAGCAGCAGCCCCAGTCAGGGGCTTATGAACAAAACTCCTATCTCCCTGAGACAGAGCACCCAGGGGAAGGGGTGGCTGTGGACACAGCTTCAGCAGACTTATATGTTCCTGCCTGCCAGCTCTGAAGAGAGCAGTGAATCTCACAGAACAGCACTTGAGCTCCACTAAGGAAAAGACTGCCTCCTCAAGTGGGTCCCTGACCCCTGTGCCTACTGACTGGGAGACATCTCCCAGCAGGAGTCAACAGACATCTGATACAGGAGAGCCCAGCTGGCATCTGGTGGGTGCCCCTCTAGGGCCAAGCTTCCATAGGAAGAAACAGGCAGCAATCTTTGCTGTTCTACAGCCTCTCCCAGTGATACTCAGGCAAACAGGGTCTGGAGTGGACCTCCAGCAAACTCCAGCTGACCTGCAGCAGAAGGGACTGAACTGTTAGAAGGAAAACTAACAGACAGAAAGGAATAGCATAAACATAAACAAAAAAGACCTCCACACAGAAACCCCATCCAAAGGTCACCAATATCAAACACCCAAAGAAGATAAATCCACAAAGGTGAGGAAAAACCAGCACAAAAACGCTAAAAATTCCAAAAACCAGAATGCCTCTTCTACTCCAAAGGATCAAAACTCCTCTCCAGCAATGGAAGAAAACTGGACCGAGAGTGAGTTTGACAGGTTGACAGAGGTAGGCTTCAGACTCCTCCAAACTAAAGGAGCATGTTCTAACCCAATGCAAAGAAGCTAAGAACCTTAAAAACAGGTTAGACAGACTAAACTGGTTAGAATAACTAGTTTAGAGAAAAACATAAATTACCTGATGGAGCTGAAAAACATAGCATGAGAACTTCATGAAGCATACACAGGTATCAATAGCTGAATTTATCAAGAGGAAGAAAGGATATCAGAGACTGAAGATCAACTTAAGGAAATAAAGTGAGAAGACAAGTTTAGAGGAAAAATAATGAAAAGGAATGAACGAAGCCTCCAAGAAATATGGGACTATGTGAAAAGACCAAACCTATGTTTGATTGGTGTACCTGAAAGTGATGGAGAGAACGGAACCAAGTTGGAAAACACTCTTCAGGATATTATCTGGTAGAACTTCCCTAACCTAGCAAGACAGGCCAACATTCAAATTTAGGAAATACGGAGAACACTGCAAAGATACTCCTTAAGGAGAACAACCCCAAGACACATAGTCGTCAGATTTACCAAGGTTGAAATGAAAGAAAAAATGTTAAGGGCAGCCAGAGAGAAAGGTCAGGTTACCCACAAAGGGAAGCCCATCAGACTAACAGTGGATCTTTCTGCAGAAACCCTTCAAGCCAGGAGACAGTGGAAGCCAATATTCAACATTCTTAAAGAAAATAAGTTTCAACCCAGAATTTCATATCCAGCCAAACTAAGCTTCACAAGTGAAGGAGAAATAAAATTCTTTACAGACAAGAAAATGCTGAGAGATTTTGTCACCACCAGGCCTGCCTTACAAGAAAGAGTTCCTAAAGGAACCACTAAATATAGAAAGGAAAAACCAGTACTAGCCACTGTAAAAATACACCATATTATAAAGACTATCAACACTATGAAGATACTGCATCAACTAACAGGCAAAATAACCAGCTAGCATCATAATGACAGGATCAAATTCACCCATAACAATATTAACCTTAAATGCAAATGGGCTAAATGCCCCAACTAAAAGACACAGACTGGCAAATTGGATAAGGAGTCAAGACCCATTGGTGTGCTATATTCAGGAAACCCATCTCACATGCAAAGACACACATAGGCTCAAAATAAAGGGATGGGGGAATATTTACCAAGCAAATGGGAAGCAAAAAAGGCAGAGGTTGTTGCAATCCTAGTCTCTGATAAAACAGATTTTAAGCCAACAAGATCAAAAAAAGACAAAGAAAGGCATTGTATAATGGTAAAGGGATCAATGCAACAAGAAGAACTAACTATCATAATGTATACACACCCAATACAGGAGCATCCAGATTCATAAATCAAGTTCTTAGAGACCTACAAAGAGACTTAGACTTCCACACAATAATACTGGGAGACTTTAACATCCCACTGTCAATATTATACAGATCAATAAGATAGAAAATTCACAAAGATATTAAGGACTTGAACTCTGCCAGGAACCAAGCAGATCTAATAGACATCTATAGAACTCTGCAACTCAAATCAACAGAATATACATTCTCCTCAGCACCATATCACACTTATTCTAAAATTGACCACATAATTGGAAGTAAAACACTCTGGAGCAAATGCAAAAGAATGGAAATCATAAAAAAAAACAGTCTCTCAGATCACAGTGCAATCAAATTAGAACTCAGGATTGAGAAACTCACTCAAAACCACACAACCACATGGAAACTGAACAACCTGCTCCTGAATGACTACTGGATAAATAATGAAATTAAGGCAGAAATAAATAAATTCTTTGAAACCAATGAAAACAAAGACACAATGTACCAGAATATCTGGGACATAGTTAAAGCCATGTTTAGAGGGAAAATTATAGCACTAAAAGCCCACCAAAGAAAGTAGGAAATATCTAAAATTGACACCCTAACATCACAATTAAAAGAACTAGAGAAGCAAGAGCAAACAAATTCAAAAGCTAGCAGAAGACAAGAAATAACTTAGATTAGAGCAGAACTGAAGGAGATAGAGACATGAAAAACCCCTCAAAATAATCAATGAATCCGGGAGGCAGTTTTTTGAAAAGATTAACAAAATAGTCAGATCATGAGCCAGACTAATAGAGAAGAAAAGAGAGAATAATAAAATAGACACAATAAAAAATGATAAAGGGGATATCAGCACCAATCCCACAGATATACAAACTACCATCAGATAATAGTATAAACAAGTCTATGCAAATAAACTAGAAAATCTAGACAAAATGAATAAATTCCTGGACACATACATCCTCCCAAGACTGAACCAGGAAGAAGTTGAATCCCTGAATAGACCAATAATAAGTTCTGAAATTGAGGCTATAATTAATAGCCTTCCAACCAAAAAAAAAAAAAAAAAAATCCCAGGACCAGATGGATTCAGAGCCGGATTCTACCAGAGATACAAAGAGGAGCTGGTACCATTCCTTCTGAAACTGTTCCAAGCAATGGAAAAAGAGGGACTCCTCCCTAACTCATGTTATAAGGCCAGCATCATCCTGAGACACAACAACAAAAAATTTCAGGCCAATATACTTGATGAACATTGATGCGAAAATCCTCAATAGAATACTGGTAAACTGAATCCAGCAGCACATCAAAAATCTTATCAACCACAATCAAGTAAGTTTCATCCCTGAGATGCAAGGCTGGTTCAACATATGCAAATCAATAAACATAATCTATCACATAAACAGAACCAATGACAGAGCCACGTGATGATCTCAATAGATGCAGAAAAGGCCTTCAATAAAATTCAACACCCCTTCGTGCTAAAAACTCTCAATAAACTAGGTATTGATGGGATGTATCTGAAAATAATAAGAGCTATTTATGACAAACCCACAGCCAATATCATACTGAATGGGTAAAAACTGGAAGCATTCTCTTTGAAAACCTTCGCAAGACAAGGATGCCCTCTCTTACCACTCCTATCCAACATAGTATCGGAAATTCTGGCCAGAGCAATCAGGCAAGAGAAAGAAATAAATAGTGTTCAAATCAGAAGAGAGAAAGTCAAGTTGTCTCTGTTTGCAGATGACATGATTGTCTATTTAGAAAACCCCATTGTCTCAGCCCAAAATCTCCTTAAGCTGATAAACAACTTCAGCAAAGTCTCAAGGTACAAAATAAATGTGCAAATCTCACAAGCATTCCTATGCACCAGTAATAGAGAGCCAAATCATGAGCAAACTGCTATTCACAATTGCTACAAAGAAAATAAAATACCTAGGAATACAAGTTATAAGGGATGTGAAGGACCTCTTTAAGGAGAACTACAAACCACTTTACAAGGAAATAAGAGAGGACACTAACAAATGGAAAAACATTTCATGTTCATGGATAGGAAGAATTAATATTGTGAAAATGGCATACTGCCCAAAGTAATTTATAAATTCAATGCTATCCCCATCAAGCTACCACTGACTTTCTTCACAGAATTGGAAAAATATTACTTTAAATTTCATATGGAAATGAAAAAGAGCCCACATAGCCAAGACACTCCTAAGCAAAAAGAACAAAGCTAGAGGCATCATGCTACCTGACTTCAAACTATACTACAAGGCTACAGTGACAAAAACAGCATGGTACTTGTACCAAGACAGATATACAGACCAATGGAACAGAACAGAGGCCTCAGAAATAATGCCACACTTCCACAACCATCTGATCTTTGACAAACCTGACAAAACAAGCCAAGCAATGGAGAAAGGATTTTCAATTTAATAAATGGTGTTGGGAAAACTTGTCAGCCATATGCAGAAAACTGAAACTGGACCCCCTCCTTACAATTTATACAAAAATTAACTCAACATAGATTAAAGACTTAAACATAAGACCTAAAACTGTAAAAACCCCAGAAGAAAACCTAGGCAATACCATTCAGGACATAGACCTGGGCAAAGACTTCATGACTGAAACTAAAATACCAAAAGCAATTGCAACAAAAGCCAAAATTGACAAATGGTATCTAATTAAACTAGAGAGCTTCTGCATAGCAAAAGAAACTATCATCAGAGTGAATAGACAACCTACAGAATGGGAAAAATTTTTGAAATCTATCTATCTGACAAAGGGCTAATATCTAGAATCTTAAAGGAACTTAAACAAATTTACAAGTAAAAAAAGACAACCCTATCAAAAAGTGGACAAAGGATACAAACAGACATTTCTGAAGAAAAGACATTTATGCAGCCAACAAACATGAAAAAAAGCACATTATCACTGGTCACTAGAGAAATTCAAATCAAAACCACAATGAGATACCATCTCATGCCAGTTAGAATGGCAGTCATTAAAAAGTCAGGAAACAACAGATGCTGGAGAGCATGTAGAGAAATAGGAACGCTTTTACACTGTTGGTGGGAGTGTAAATTACTTCAACCGTTGTGGAAGACAGTGTGGTGATTCCTCAAGGATCTAGGACCAGAAATACCATTTGACCTAGCAATCCCATTACTGAGTATATACCCAAAGGATTAAAATCATTCTACTATAAAGACACAAGCACATGTGTGTTTATTGCAGCACTGTTCACAATAGCAAAGACTTGGAACCAACCCAAAATGCCCATCAATTGTAGACTGGATAAAGAAAATATGATACATATATACCATGGAATACTATGCAGCCATACAGAAGGATGAGTCCATGTCTTTTGCAGGGCTATGGATGAAGCTGGAAACTATCATTCTCAGCAAACTAACACAAGAACAGAAAATGTTCTTGTGTCAAACACCACGTTCTCTCTCATAAGTGGGAGTTGAACAATGAGAACACATGGACACAAGGAGGAGAACATCACACACCAGGCCCTGTTGGGGTGTGAGGGGCAAGGGGAAGGATAGCATTAGAAGAAACACCTAATGTAGATCATAGGTTGATGGGTGCAGCAAACCACCATGGCATTTGTATACCTTTGTAACAAACCTGCATATTCAGCACATGTATCTTAGAACTTAAAAGTGTAATAAGTTTAAAAAAGTCAAAATTCTGCAGATGCTGACAAGTAAGCGGAGAACAGGAAACACTTATACTCTCTTGGTGGGAATGCAGATTAGTACAGTCTTTTTGGAAAATAGTATGAAGATTTCTCAAAGAACTAAAAAGAGAACTACCATTCAATCCAGGAATCCCACTACTGGGTATATACCCAAAAGGAAGTAAATCATTATTTCTAAAAGGTACCTGCACTCATATTTCTAGCACAGCAGTGTTCACAATAGCAAAGAATCAACCTGAGTTTCTATCAACAGATGATTGGGGTAAAGGAAATGTGGCATATTTATACCATGGAACACTACTCAGACATAAAAAAGAATCATGTCTCTTGCAGCAACATGAATGGAACTGGAGGCCATTTTTTTGAAGCAAAATAACTCAGAAACAACGAAGTCAAAAACTTCAGTTTCTCACTTATAAGTGGGAGTTAAAGGATAACCATGGACATCTAGAGTAGAATAACAGGCATTGGAGACTTAAAAAGGATGAGGGAAGGTGAAGGTTGAAAAATTTTCTATTGGGCATAATGTTCACTATTCAGGTGACGGGTACACTAAAAGCACAGACTTCGCTATTAGATAATACATACATGTAGGAAATCTGCACTGGTACCCCCTATATCTATAAGAATAAAAATATATTTTTAAAAAGAAAAGTGAAAATATAAAATATTTAAAAATTAATAGAGTAGGTATTATTGAAATAAATTATATACCATACAGGGATTATGCCTCCTTTTTAAATATACACAGACTTTTTTTTGGACAGTATTTTACTTCAGAATGAAAAATGAACAGCTTCCACACTGTTCACTGCAAAGTACATAGTATTCACAAATACAATGCTGGTTATTTGAAAAAATGTAGTCACACCTCAATTTCTCCTTCATGCCTTTGCTTTTCAAAAGATCTGCTTACCAAGAATAAACTTTAACAGTACAGGAAAAAATATTCTTCCAATAAATTTACAAAAACATAAAATTTCCAAAGGAATCGAGATTGACTTCCTGCTACCACCACCTTAATATCATCACATACTTATTGAGACATTAATATTCACATCCTAAGCATACATTTACTTTCAACAATGAAGGAGCATCTTAAAAAAAAAAACTGGATCTCTGAAAGTATTCAGTGTCTGAAATAGACAGCTAATACTGGATTTAATGTTATTTTGTAAAAATAGTTTCTTTAGCAGTAAATATAAGTCTGCACATTCACAATAGTCCTAGAAAATAAATACTGTAATTATGTATAATATGTTATGACAAACTAGTTTCAAAAAACAAAAGTTCAACATCTTGATAAAAAATCTGATCAGAATAAAATGAATACACAAATAACTTTTTAAGGAATAAACATTTATTAGGCCATAAAAATCGTAATACACTTCAAAACACAAGTTTATTTTATTAATAGTAAAATTAAACTAACAATGAATACCTATATTATAAAAATTTTAACATGTTAGGAGCTGAATAAAAATTTTGATCTCTTTTACAACACCCTCAGGTGAGAAAAAATATCAAAACAAAATACTAAAAACAATACAAACTGAAACCTGTAGCGTGCAAAAAAGGTGATCGGAGGAAAAATCAAATTTCAAAGAAAACTATCAAATAAGAAGGAATAAGAAAAAATTAAACATTCAAAATAAGAAACTGTCATCACCAATAAAATAAACTTGAGGAAATCAGAATTTAAAAACTAGTAAATAAAGTGTAAAATTTCTCAATAGCCACAACTATAAAAAAGAGTGAAATGAATAAATTTTTTAAATTGTCCTTTTTAAAAAGTTAATTAATAGGTAAAACATTAACCTAAGTTTTTAAATGGTGAGAGATGGAGAAAACAAATATATTTAAAATGAGAAATTAAGTTGAGAACCTTGGTGCAGATATTGAGGGGGAACGAAAATTTAAGATGTGTCTTTGCTTAACTTCATACATACGGATTTTTAAAGTTTAAATAAAATGGATGACATTTCTAGGAAACTTAAATTGCCAAAAGTGACTTCAAAAGGGATAGAAAATCTAGGGCATTTCAAAGAAATTATAAAAGTTGTTCAAAAGTTGCAGGCATCAGACCCAGACTGTATTATACCTGAAGACTACCAAAAATGTCAATATTCAGAAAATTTCAATGCTATTGAAATGATTCTAGCAGAGATTGAAGAAAGACTTTTATTTTTTGTATGTACCCATCATAATAATTATATCAAAACCTGACAGGATACTAAATGTGTTTGTGTGTGTGTGTGTGTGAGTCATTTTGTGAATATTGATCCAAAATAATATATTAGCAAACAGAATCTAACATTACTTTAAAAGAATAAATCATGACCAAGACAAAAAATTAAGACTATTAGAAAAATTACTGATATAATTTGTTTCAATTGTATCAGAGGAGAAAAATTATATTATTATGCCCAGAAAAGGTATGAAGGTATTTAAGTTCAAAATCTATTGTTGATTTTAAAAGACTCTTGATAAAACAATAACAAATAAGTATTTTTAATATTCATCTAATTGACAGCCAAAGCCTGCATTGTGCTAAGTGGTGAAACTACTCAAAATATTTTCAACAGGAGAAAGACAATGATGTCTGCTATTACAATGATTACTTATCATTGCTTTAGAGGTCATAAATGTGGAATTGAAAAGGAGAAGTAATTAAATACACAGGTTTGAAGAGATGACATAGAATTATCATTATTTATATATATGATTAAATTGTACAGCTGGAAAACACTACAAACAATAAAATAACATTAATACACACAAACCAGTTATTTTCCTATGTATAAGTGAAAGTCACATTAGAATATAAAGAAATAAAAGTAGTATTTGTCATAGGAAGAAAATGATAAAATGTGATAGTAAACTTAAGAAATGTTCAAGACATATGTAAAGGAACTGTAAAAGAATGAGGGATAAAACAATAAATTAAAGAAATGTAATGATATACCTTGTTATTGGATAAGAAGACAATATTTTGAAGGCAGCAAATCTCTCTATATTTATCCATACATTAATTTTATCCTAGTGAAATTACCACACAAATAGTTTTTAGAGTAGACCGCAATTTAGAAACAAATAATTTCTGATGTGTACTAAATGTATATTAATGAAAATCCATTTTTACTGGCACATAGAAACAAAGCACAATGGAACAAACAGAGTTGAGATGTATACCAAAATACTCATGGTAATATGGCTTGTTATAAAAGAAGTATTTCAAATCCATGCCCAAACAAATTTACTTAATAACTAGTCGTAAACAATTGCCTAGCCTTCTGGAAAAATAATAAATTAATTCTTACTTCAGATGGATTTATACCAAGATGAAATCCAATAGGATCAGAGATTTAAACATTACAAAAGGAAATTCTAAAGGTACTAGAAGAAATTATGTGATAATTTAAAAATTAATCTTGTAATGAGAAAAGCCTTTCTAAGCATGGCACAAAGCTTAGAAGCCATAAAGGTGATAAATTTGTCTACATAAAAATTAAACATTTTCTGCATAACAATATAATACTATAAATTCAATGGCATTGACAAAGCGGGAAGAATATTTGTAATATGCTTTATATCATAAAGGGCTATCTTTCTTACTATATTAAGAGTTCCTATGAATCAATTTAAAAAAATATTTTAAAACCAGTAGGAAAATGAGAAAATGACATGAGCAGGCAGTTTACAGAAAAATAAGTTCAAACAGCTTTTAATGAATTGAAGTTCAAAAAAATGAAATGAAGACATTTTTCAGCCTTGTCAACTATTAAAGAATAAAATGCTTATTAAAATAACAATAATATATAATTTAAACCTGTAAGATTGATATACTAAAACATGTATGCATGTATGATTGTATTTGCATATTATCTCTCCAGGGTGAATCATCTCAGATGTTAACAGTATCTGCCTCTCTGTAAGGTGACCAGGGAACAAGAGTGATATATGCATGTACTTTTTACAGCATACTATAATGTATGTTTAACTTTTTAAACTATGTGTGTATCACTTTTATAGAATAAAATACTAGTTTAAAATATAAGTTAAAGCAAGAAAAATTAAATAGATTAATTAATGTCACACAGTTAATAAACTGCAGATGTTTCATTCAAGCCCAGGGCTATGTGATTTGGACTAAAGTGCTATATGATTTCGACAAAAGGTATATTGTTGATATTAATTTGCATTATTATTTCTAAGCTTTTGTCAGTGAATCCAACATGACAAGGATAATGTGTATATGAGCTATCTCATGAAGAATATCTGTGGAAACACTTGTTGAGAGGTTGATATTTTTATTCTCTGCACTGTTTTCTATTTTTGTATTTTACTGATAGAGATAGGAAGCAACTTGTGACACCTTAATTTTTAACAAGCATCTCTAACAGATATAGGGTTTTTAAAAGTCTTCTTTTTAAAGCTTTTTAAAGTCTTTTATCATTGATAAAATTAGCTCTGTTTGTGTGAATAAGTCTGTGTAATCATTACTCAAACTTCAGACTACTAAATTACAAAACCTAAATTGAGAGCAAATGTGTATCTTGTTCTATTTGGTTGTAGTGAACTAAGGGACTCAAGGAATTTATCTTTGGAACATAAAAAGCACCTCTGTAGAAGATGAACCTGAGAACTTACTTTTTTCTTCTTCTTCTTCTTTCTTCTTCTTTTTTCAAATCACAGAATCCACTTACTAAAACTGTGCCTTACAGAGCATTGACCTTTAGACTATAATGGCTTCCTCTGGGCCATTACAACTTATAGGGCAATACCTTCTAATCTTCCAACCTACAAGTAAAGGTTATGAAGTTTTAGAGCACAAAGTACCTAATCTTTGCTTGTAAATTCACTTTCTCCACCAAAATCCAAAACCATTAGCCTACTTTGGGGACTTTTAGTATATGGAATGACATTTTTTTAAAAATCAAATTTATCTTTGAGTAGAAAAGGGGATTTTTAAAAAGTGTAATATCTGAGGATAATTGGTTTGACTGAAACCCTAAAGGCCACCAAATAAGACCTCCTCCTCTGATGAGGATTCCTGGATTGTTCTCTGAGTTTGCAGGGAGAGAGGACTGGAGGACTAGGTTTTGTTTGATGTAATTTATCTTTCTCTGTAAAAACGTACATCAAAATTTAAGTAATTAAGTAGTGAGAATATCATTAATCTTTTTCTGCTTATATTTTCTAAACTTAGGGTCAACAAACATATATTAATTATATTTAAAGTATAAATGCAACTTTTTTGTAAAATTTGGAAAATACAAACACAATAAGGATGAAAAATAGACTCACCATATAAATTTTCATGTTTTTCTATCAGTATTTTCTATATAACATATATAAGCACCTAAGTACTTAAACTCCCAATAGCAGAGCCATCAAAAGGGTATAAGATTTTTCTCTCATGTTAAATTCCAGACATAGGGAGTCCAGGACATGATAGTGGCTCTGTTACATAAAGTCCTTGGGAAATTGGGTCCTTCCACCTTTTGGTTCCTCCGTGCATGATCCATTCTCACTTACTGATCCAAGAAAGAAGCCCCAGCCCTCACATTCACATTTTAGCCAGCAGGGTCAAGGAAAGGGAAAAAAGAACATGGCTCTTCCTTTTAACAAGTAAACATATAACTTCAATTTACTTGCTAATCTCCAGAACATGGTCCCATGACTATACATCCTTTTGCAAGGATGCGTATGTGTGTGTGTGTGTATATATATATATATATATATATATATATATATATATATATGATGGCATTGCCAACTAAAAATTCCATCTTATATTTTCTGCTTGCTAAATCCCATTGCTTCTTTCAGTGGTGCACATTCTCATACTATTCTTAACATGGGAGGTATATTTTTTAGATTTTCTCTTTGTTCTACCCTGATTTATAAAGTCGTAAGATGAAGGCAGCCTTAAGATAGAAAAGATTTTAGAAGAATGTAAATCATCAAATGGACTCAAAATGAAATAGAAAATAATAAATAACTTCTAATAAGTTTAATTTATCATCGTCTATTTATCACCAACTTTCCTATGTTCAAGAAAAGACATTCAGCCCAAACAGGTAATTTTACCAAACTGTCAGATTTTAAATAATCTCTATTTTATACACACTGTCTCAGAAACTAGAAAAAGAGAAGTGTCACTCCACTCACTGTATGAGGCTAACAAAACCTCTATGCCAGAACTTGTGAAAGAACACAACAAAGTAAAATGAGATTTGGAAGGCAGTTATGAATCTAACTGAAACTCACGAAATGTCAGGAAAAATGTGAAATTTTTACTGAATTTATAGCCTAATCTAGGTGGATTTCTCTTTATATACAGAGGGGTGAGTATTAACAGTTTGAATTTTTGTTCTCTCTTTCCATTTGGCTTCTCCATTATTTTGGGAGTTAACCATTCTGTATCTGTTAATTTAATGGTTACACATGCTGTTCTAACAGATACTTAACTAACCTTAATGTTAATGAGTCCTCTCTCCTATCCTTGCCCAATATTCCATGGTCCATCATTAAAACCGCTAACTAGCATAAATCTGGAACCCTCTTATCCCTCTCTAGTTTTAACAAACATCAACCCTGATAAATTCCAATTTTTTTTTGTATTCCCCACATACCTCTACATAGTTGAATTTGGCAGGAGAAAAATACAGTCATATTGACTGGTCTCATTTTATATTTATGATTGTTAGCCTTAAGAGTGTTGTCTGTGCTGCCTGCCAGTCATATGATACTCGCCATGACCATTTTCCTTGGTTACTATTTTATATTTTCTCCTTTTTTCCCAAGCCTCCAGCACATCCTTCCCCATCTTCACTCTCAATAATGACCTTGCTTCCTCTTTCACTGAAAAAATAGAAGCAATCAGAATATACCTTTCCAACTCTCCTAACGCCACTCTATTCACCTCCTTGTATCTAGATTAACATACTTTCTTCCTATCATGAATGGATAGTTTGTTCTAAGGCCATCCTTTTGCGCATCACCTCTTGTCCACTCAGGAACATTTCTCCAACAAATTTTCTCTCCTCCCAGCATCAGCATTCCCCCTACCCATGACTACATCATTTCAATCTTGACCCTTTTAATCAATTCTCTGTTTAGCAATCAGCATGCTGTATATTTAAATCAGAACATTTTACTCACACCTTATCATCTTCTGATAGCTTTCCTTTATACTTGGGATAGCACTCAAACTCTTTATCCTAGCTCGCAAAGTCCTCTAGTTTGGATGTTATCCCAAGTACAAAAGAAAGCTATTGGAGGATGATTTGCACTACATTTAGAAAATCTACATCTATATTAAATAAAACAACAGAGCCACGCACGGTGGCACTCACCTGGTCTGGCTCCTACCTATCTACTGAAACTCATCTTGTACCACATTCCCTTTGTTCACTATATTCTGGTCACAGTGGCCTCCTGAAACTTAACAAACGTCTCCCCATCCTAAGGCTTTATTCCAGTTTTTCTATCCACTTGTAATGTTTTTCTATGATATTCATATGAGTGTCTCCCTTGAATATGGATATTCATATATTGGCCAAGGCCAAGTTCACAGAGAAGTTTCCATTGACTGTTCAATCCAAAGGAGGAAACCTCTATCATATCTCAGTATTTTAAACTTTTAAGTATAGTGCTTATCATGCAGTGGGTGATATCCTTCTTATATATTATTTGTCAATTTTTTTATCTCTCCCTGCTAAACTTTTACTCCATTATAGCATAAGTTTTCCCCTGCTAAATATCCATAACACTGTATCCTTCATACATAGAACAGTACTTTGTATTAGACATTCACTAAATATTAATGAATTGACAAATGAATTAATGAATGGGAAGCCTTCTACTCTACTTCTAACAAATTCCAATAAAGGTAAGACAACCTTCTCATTAAGACATATGTTTCATTGTCTTGTTTTAACAAATTAATGTGATTTTTAATTTACACTTATGTATTTTAAAGTCATTATGGTAAGAGAAAGATGGCTTTCCATTTAACTCTCTCTAAACTTTAACTTGACAAAATGAATCACATGTGGTAATTGGAATTATAATTAATGGAATAATTAGATCCACATTTGATCATTACTGGAACTAGAATGTATATTCACTATACAGTGAATAACCAGGCCTTCCTTTTTCTGTGCTATAGTTGTAAAAAGAAACCAGAGGAAGGTGTTCTAACCCTTTTAGTGCACAATAATAATAATACAACAAATATTCTAGATATATAGTAATAGTTAGAAGGGTGGATTCCTGACTTTTCCACCTAGATGTTAAGGACAAAAATGTAACTTGAGATATTGGGGCCACCACAGAGCTTTCTCCTTTTACCAGAGGAAAGTAAGTCTCCACATATTTGTCACCTATCTATAACACATTTTTAATGGGTCACATTTTATATTCCCTTCAGCTGAGTATAGAATTGATTAGTTATTTAAATCATTCCAAAGCTACTGTTAAGTGAAAATATTTAAATGTGAAACAGATGTTCAAGTACTGGGGCAATGAAGATATTATTTAGGGCAGCTGAAAAGTAGATACAAGGGTAGGGGTGATCAATTCTTGATGATCAGCACCTGCAGCCAAAACAACTCCAGTGAGAAGTAGCAGCAGGTTATAGGCATCAAAGGTGTGGGAGCCTCTGCCATTTTGTGAGGGGACCAGGGCATCAGTCTAGAAAAAAACCATAAGCCTCTATTTCTGACCACCCAGGACATTTGCTGATGGGACAGGATGTCCACTAGAGCAGGAGGAATTTCTGGAGCAGCAGTTCCCTGAATTGTTCCTGACAGGTCGTCGCAGAGATCCAGCTGGTGGAGAAGCAGGTAGGATTTCGACCCTCACCCCCTTTTACATTGCTTCAACTGCAGCAGTTCTGCAGATTTCATTTGAAACAATAAATATTTTGTCATGTGGAACTTTACAAAATTACTCTAATTATCTTGAATTAATATAAAAATGTAGCTATGAAAGTTCTAATTTCCTTACAAAAAGAGTAATGGTAAGAGGGATTTGCAATAAGCTTAATCAACATCTACAGTAAATAAACCAGCAGAGCCAGGCACAGTGGCATACATGTGAAGTCTCATCTACGAGGAGACTGAGGTAGAAGGATGGCTTGAGCCCAGGAGTTCGAGGCTATCTTTAGCAATATAGCAAGACCCTGTCTCTAAAAAAAGAAAATTAAAAAGCACACACTAGCTTAGGAACAGCAGCTAGATCAACTGAATAAGGAGTGCACAAACACTATATACAGGAATTTATTATATGATAGGGTGTTATTTAAAATTAAATGGAAAATGATAAATTATTCAACATATTTGATATAGGAGCCCTATCACACAACTGCCATAGGGGTTAATAATTTAAATATAAAAAGCAAAATCCTATAAACTATGGAATGGAAACAGCCTGAAGTAGGTGCTGCCCTAAGGAGGTCATGATTAAAATACAGACAATTTTTTTTTTAAACTTGAGACAGAAAATGTTAGAAAGCTGACAAGAACACCAAAACCAGAAATCATAAAGGAAACTCTTAATTGTAACTATATAAAAAGTGGTTACCATATGACAAAAATATTAAAAGTGAGATTGAAAGACATGTAAAATACATATTTGGAATATATAGGCCAACAAAGCATTGATATTCTTATCCTGTCAAGCACTGTTGGTACTATAAAACAAAAAGCCAAACAGAAATGCATACTACAAGGCATTAATTGTAATTTACTAAAGAAATTTAAATGGCCAGTAAATTTATGAAAAAAGCTAAACTCGTTAGCAATCAAGGCATATTTATTTTTAAAAATTTGGTTGACAAAAATGTATCATTTTGTCAAACGTATAATAAATGGTACTCTAATATACTCCATGTGACTTTACAACTTGAGTGCAAACTCTGAGGAGGAGCAATTAATCAATATATATCAGAAGTTAAAGTATGCATACCTTTTGACCCAGATATTCTATTTCCAGGAACTTATTAGAAGGAAATAAATAATAAGACATATTTGAAAAAAAATAAAGATGTTTATTGCAGAACTGTTTATAATAGGAATCTGAAGCAACCTACGTGCCACATGTGGATTATTGCCCAGTGCATTATTCAGGATAAGCTAGATTATGTTGCTGTAACAAACAAATTCTGAAATCATGGAGGTTTTATGTCTAAAAGTGTTTTGTTTTTTCTTGCTCACACAAGGTCTGTTGAGCGGCTGGTGACCTCTTTAGGGCAGCGCCTTCTTCAGGCTGTTTCAATCCCATAGCGCCAGCATTTCTATAAAATGCCACTGTGGCAGAACTATCAAAGGCTTGTCACTGCCTCCACCTATAAGTGACATGCATCATTCCCACTTAAAGCTAATTGGCCAGAGCTAGTCATCTGACCCTGCCTAACTTCAGGGAGCTGGGTGGTGTTTCCTTCTCTGTGCACAGGAAGAAGAGAACAAGATAAAGGTGAACTCTAGAAATCTCTACCTTTAAAAGTGCTATAGATCTTTAGCCTTTAAAAGTGCTATAGATCTTTGTTTACTAACACAAAAGAATGTCCACAATATACTATGTAGAAAGAAAAATAAAACATGTTTTAATAATTCATTTGGGCCAGGTACAGTAATTGACACCTGTAATCCTAGCACTTTGGGTAGGTGGATCGTTTGAGCTCTGGATTTCAAGACCAGCCTGGGCAACATGGTGAAACCCCATTTCTACTAAAAATACAAAAAAATTAGCTGGGTGTGGCGGTGCATTCATGTAGTCCCAGCTACCTGGGAGGCTGAGGTGGGGGGATCACCTGAGCCTGGGAGATTGAGGTTACAGTAGCTGAGATTGTGCTACCGCACTCCAGCCTGGGCCACAGAGTGAGGCCTTGTCTCAAAAAATAATTCATTTGTTTAGGTGGTGGGAGTAAAAGCACAGACAGAAAAATATGCAAATATATATCTCTACATAGAAATGGAAAAACTATGAAAGAATTTATATACTAAAAAGTTAACAGTAACTGTTTTTGAGTGATGGGATTATGGATACCTAAGTCTGTTTGTTTAACTCAGCTTTAGATGTTATCATGTGTGTCCCTAAAGCATAGTAACTAGCACTGTGGATCACATTAGAATTTACACTGCCCATTAACTATTCTGGCTCATTTAATCCCCTCAATAACTGACATAAAGGTTTTATTATATACATTTAACATATGAAAATCTAACTCATAAGTAGGGTTGCAAGGCTCTGCCTACTCCAAATACCATGCTTCTTTTTAAATTCTTTAATAAATGCAATAATTTATTGGATCCTGATGAAATGTTTTTCATTCCAGCAGACTAAGGCTTCCTAGATTCTTGCCATGCAGATTATGGTCTGAGTCTGAAATTACTCAGATGTCTTTTTTTTAAATAATATAAATGAATGTGTGATTTAGGAAGACACATTCTTGCCTCTTTTATGTGTCTACCCACTTTTCATCTCATATTTACTCTGCCTTGTGAACGCCCTTCTCCCTCGCTTCCTTTTCCTCTTTGTAGACAGCTCTTCAAGAAACAACTAGGCCATGCTCTTCATTCTCTTCTTTAACTTTACTCTGCTCCTCCACTGTGTGCCTGTAACCATTCCATTTGTTCCACCTTCTGCGCAGTGATCTAAGTGTACTACTTTGCTCAGCTGATTAAACTCATCCAAGGCTGACCTTTTCATGGTTTTGGATTCCCTCAGAATCTTTGCATATAGTAATTTGGCACCATCACATGCATGCTTGTATTCCCACATGTGCAACACCCATTGGTTTACCCAACTAAACTTCTGGAAGGCAAAAACTGTATTCTCTGTTCTTTGCTTCTTTTCTTTTTCATAATGTGGTGGCCATGGACATTCATCAGCTAGTCTCCTTCAAGAGAAACTTCTGTAGGAAGTGTAGTTAAATGGCAGCCCTAGTCCTACCCCTCTGAATGTACTACAGCCTTCATGGTGAGGTCACGCTTCCCCTGGGCTGCTCCCCACTAATGATGAACACAACAGAGTACTGGTGCTGGACCATTCCTATGAGATGTGGGACTCCGAGGGGCAACCTCAACTCTGTGTACTAGCTTCCTGTGACTGCCACGACAAATTACTGCATGTTGGGTGGCTTAAGACAACAGGAATATACTCTTATCCCACAGCTTTGGGGCCAGAAGTCTGAAATCAAGATGTTGGCAAGGCTGGTTCCTTCCAGAGGCTCTGGGGGAGAATCCATTTCATGCTTCTTTCCTAGTTTCTGCTGGCTGCCAGCAGTCCCTGTTGATCTTTAGCTTATAACTGCAATATCTACCTCTGTCTTCACGTGACCTTCTCTGTGTGTCTTGTTTTTTTTTTTTTTGAGACAGAGTCTCACTCTGTTGCCTAGGCTGGAGTGCAGTGGCGCTATCTTGGCTCACTACAACCTCCACCTCCCAGGTTCAAACAATTCTCATGCTTCAGCCTCCTGCATGGCTGGGACTATACAAGTATGCACCACTATGCTGGGCTCATTTTTATATTTTTTAGTATGGATGGGGTTTCATCATATTGGCCAGGCTGGTCTTGAACTCCTGACCTCGAGTGATCCACCTGGCTTGGCCTACCAAAGTGCTGGGGTTACAGGTGTAAGCCACTGCGCCCAGTCTCTGTGTCTTCTTATAAAGACACTTATCATTTGATTTAGGCCCTACCTGGATAATACAGGATTATCTCATCTTGAGATTCTTAATTATGTCAGCAAAGCCCTTTCCCAAATAAGGTCACATTCACAGGACTCCGGTAAACATATCTTTCGGGGGATGGGTCAGGGGGGTGGGGGTACATCATTCAACCCATTATGCTCAGGGAATTTTGGTAAACCTGGCCAAAACTTCCTCAACACTGTACTGTGGTCAGAGTCTTTCCTACCTAACCCTCTTCCCTTTCTCTTTTCACATGTGTCAGACCTGCATTGTCCTAGGTGTCCTCCTGCATATTCCTACTTCTTTTCCTTTTTATTCTTTATAGGCATTTCCTCAAATAAATCTCTTGCATGTCTATCTCTTCTTGGTGAATGTTTCTCAGAGGACCTGAACTGATGCATATAGTATCTGATGAATGCTTAATACCTGTTTCTGAATGAACATTAGTGCAAGGGTTTCTTCTTTCTATTACAGTTCAATACAGTAGTAAATTGGATTTTATAGATAATATCCTAATTTTCCTGTATCCTTGTTCTTCCTTTTTGAGCACATAGGCCAGAAATTCTTAATATTTTTCTACTTTCCCATGTGTCACATTCCTCAGATTGCTGTACAAAAACAGAGAAGGGAGGTTATGGCTGATCCTGCCCTACTAACTCAAACCCCTTCCTTTTACTGCTCACTCAAGGAAGCACAGCATAATACAAAGATTTGGATAATGTGGAGCTACTCTAATGTACTTTAAAAAGCATATAATTTGTAAATTTTGGACTATTTCCTTATTGCTAGTTATAACTTCTTTCAACACACTTCATAATTGATTCTGACATGCCAGTATGTTGCAATATCACAGTTAAGAATATTGCTGTAAATACAAGAAAACACAGCCTACAAGAGTATCCAACAGATGAGTGAAAATAATAAAATCATGCTTTACAAATGGAATCATAAATGATTTTATAATCAAAATGATAAATGCAGTTCAGAAAATATGAATGCACTTCAGTTGGTAATTGCATTTGCCATTTTCAAGTGCTCAGTAATATAGTACTTAGCTATTCTAAAGTCACTCAGGTATGTTAAACAATTAAACATGAGTCTGGGGAATAGCTTTGTTTAGCCTTTTTCAATTACAGAACTATGTATCATATTCAGTGTTTTCTATATTAACTCTATGAGACAATAGTATTTTAAAGAATTGCATTACAACAGTTGTAATAGAACAGTTGTCTTAAATGACTTTCCCTCACTATTTCTCAAACTTTCTATACTATCTTGCTGAACTTATTTTAATGAATAAATATATTTAAACCCTGGACATTTTTATTAATAAAAACCTAATTTTAATTCAAGAAAATCTAGCTTCCCACAATCCTGTGTTCTTTAAATAGTGACCACTGACCACCATGACAATAACTTCATGGCAAAAATGTGAAACTCACTATTTATAGATTAAGCCATTAAGTAATACTATTTAAGTACATAGCTGAAATACTATTGTGCATAGGTAAAAGCATTCTCATCAAACTAAAGTACTTTACAATGTAACAATCTGGACCTGGTTTTATGACACCACAATCCCACCCTGCCCTGTCTATCTTTTTTGTTTGTTTTTAGTAAGAAAAAAGAACTGAATAAGGACATTTGGAAATGACAGTCAAATTATATCTGGAAATACTTAAGGAAATAACCCATGTGGCTTTAATGTGTGAAAGCGTGTCTGAAAGGTATGGATCAGGTTCCAGGGCAGTGTAGCTCCAAGACAATTCAAATATTAGCACCTTTAGAGGACAAAACTAAGATTTATAAGGTGGTGCTTTTAAGTGAGCCATCCTCTTGTGAGGAAAAAGTCTGTCCCTGCTTATGTTAATCTAAAGACAAAATGAGAGAACACTTTTATGAAATTAGTGGGATTTAAGCCACTGGATGAACATAAGAGATCTGCCTCAAGATAAGTTTCTGTTATTGGACATTCTTGATTGGATCATGAAAGTGCCCTAAAAATCTAAATGTCTGTCAAAGGCCCCTCGCCTTCCACCTTTTTGTCAGGGGCTCTCATCATACATGATGCTCTGGCAGACACCCAAGTAAGGAAATCGCTTCAGTTTGCCTGGGACTCAGGGGCTTCCTGAGATGTGAGACAACCAGTCCTAAAATTCAGACAGTCCCAGGCAAACTAGAAATTGTTGATCACCCTACCAAGCCTCATGTTCCTGGACCCCTCTTACTGCTTTTCCAACAGTATGTGTGGGATAGTAATCCCAAGGATGATTTTTGATTCTGGAGTGGATTACATCTTGCAGCAAGATTAATAACCCTGCCACTTGCCAAATATCAGGGGAAAAGCTTCAGAGGGGCCACTCCATCCCTAGACAGCCCAGGTGTCCTCTGTGACTATCAATACAGTATGAGCTCTGAACTCCTGCACTCCCTGTCTCAATTTCTGCCTCACCTCTTGCTCCAGGCACTGATGTGCTAAGGTTCTGAGTAAACCCCATGGGATTATGGAATTTGATCTGTTTCTGTTACTGAGCACACATTTTATTTATAATGGATTATTTGTTCATTTGTTTAGCTCAACAAATATTTTTTGATTGCTAAATATGTGGCAGGCCCTCTTCTACTTGCTACAGATACTTTAACAGGCAAAATGGGGAAAGTACATGTGCTCAAAGAGCTCATATTTTAAAAAGAGAGAAGTGGACAAAAACATAGTTCAGTTGATCATAAGTTCTCTAAATTCAGTAAAATTAAGTGATTTTCATTAACAATCACTATGAAGTAGCAGTCAGGTTGTCAGACAGAGCTGTGGCTTTGGGAGCAAATAATACAATTCTAAAGTAGAATTTCTCAGACTTTAGTATATGTATAAATTTCCTGGGGATTTTTTAAAAATATAGATTCTGATTCAGTAGGCCTTGGGGTGGGGCCATAGATTCTGTTTTCTAACAGGCTCCCAGGTGATGTGTTCTGGGGGACCATACTTTGAGTAGTAATGTTCTAAAGACATTAATAGGGAATTGTGCTTGTAAGGGAAAGCTCAAACTATTGGCTCCTCCTGGAAAAGATGGGCTCAGAACGGTCATTGCTCTAGGTCTCCTGGAGAATTCTGGATGTCAAAAGGGACTTGGGATTAAGAATCAAAAATCATGGAAACTCCTGAGAGGATAGGATGTTCTTTCAGAGAGCAGGAAAAGCCAAAGCATATTATCACACCCCAACTAACTACAAACATTATGTCCAATTTTTTTTATTGTTCATATACTGGCATTTGCTGCATTTAGGCTTCATTTTGAATCTTAACATGTTTGAAAGTGAATCAAATACAACAATCGTTTTTGTTCTGCACAGTGTACCTCCCCATCTCAACTTTGACCTAATACATTCACTTACAAATAGAATTTTTATAAACAATAGGATTGCAATGATACAAATGGCCTGGTCACCAATCCCTACAGGACATGTCTTGCAAGGGGCACCTTCCTTTGTGACCTTCTATTTAACTGAGCTGTGAGAAACAGCAGTAGAGTAGCAGTGGGTAAGCAAGAATCCTATAGAAAGATGCAGGCCCAATGCAGCTCATCTAGGTACCACTTTACCACTCCTATCATTGCATCAGCAGAACCACAACAAGCTCTGTGCAAGCCAAAGGGGAAAGTGCCATTGTAAAACTGAAGACAGCTGCTTTCATAATAGAACTAATTGCACACTGCATCACAGAACCAAATTAGTGGTGAAAACAGTTATAAAAACTGACAGTGAAACATGACTCACTTAGGAACTGCTGCCAGTCAGGCACATTGTCATTGGACACTGTTCAAAAACCCACACCTGCATTTTTTGAATAGTAAACATATAAGACGTAATTACCAGGAAAACATATGCCACTTTTCAAATGTGACAACACTACGTTTTTGCCTTTGGTCTGTGAATGGCATGAGACTAAACTGACCACAATACGTATTCATTCCCAGGATTCTTTGCAGATAAAGCAAAGCGTAATCAAAGCTTAGGACCCCCTATTCATACAGAAGAGACTATCTTTAGCCCAAGCAATTTTAAAGGATCTGTTTTGCTGACAGAGATTCCTAAATGTCCTCTAGACCATCAATCAAGGAAATATCAACAGTGGAGATATAAGAAATATCAATTCTAAAATACATATGCATATATATGGCTCAGCTTAAAAATTCAAGCTGCAGTGAGTTGGGGTGTCTTCCCTGGCTTCCCTCTCAACTATACAGTAATTGCTGTCTCAATAAAAAACAGATGTTCAGAGAAGACTTCATCTGTTCTTGTAGCCTAAGCTCACATTTCTGCATTCTCAGCTGCAATCTGCATTAGAGAATTTGCAGGTTCCCCACATGATACATACATATCCTCATGCCAGCTACAACCAAAAAGATGATCCTTTTTCCCTCACGATGGGTAGATGGCTACCAGTGATGACAAACTCCTTGGCTTCTAACCAACTAGGTGTAGAATAATGACCACTGGGAAAATGTGCTTTGGACTGAAGCATAACAGTTTATTCTTAACATCTCACACCCTCAGTGCTGTTTTTAAATATTTAAATTGTGTTGAACAGAATTCGTTAGCAAAGAAGGGCAAGTAGAATTTCATTCCAAAACAAATCACAGAATAAAACCTGTTCAATATCCTCATGAAGATTGTGCCTGTGGAATGTTCCAGCTTTGGCTAATGGTGCCGTGAAGTTGCTGATGAATTGTAAAACTATATAGTGACTAATCCTTCTTTCTCCTGCTTAATTAATTAGTCAAACCTAAACATAAATCTAGAAATACTTGTGAGAACTCTGCTGGTTTTTGTCAACACATAAGAGGTAGGTACTGAAAATGACCAGCATTTTATTCATGTGAAAGATGTGAAGGATTATACAAATATTTTTCAAAGATTGTATTACTTCACAAGTTCTAGAAATGCTTGTGTAAGCAAAAAAAGGTATGTGACAATTGCTTTGAGAGTATGAGGAGTGTGTATTCAGTTCAAGATGAGGAACTGTGTGTAGCATTTTTAAATTTTACTATAATTCTTTACATATTTGCTTCCCCTCAGATGGTGAGTTCCTTGAAGACAGGAACCATCTTATTTGTCTTTGAATCCCCAACATTTAGCAGTAGGTGTCCAATTGATCTTGGCAGTTGTTGGGTCCTCCTTATCTGAATTTGCCTCATTGCTCGCTTCAAGATTCAACATGATTGGCAGGTTTGGCTAAGAAGCAACCCCCTCCCCAAGAAATCGGAGGAAGATTCTTTTCAGAGAAACAGAGAAGCCTGCAGAGCAGCTGCTTAGCCTACAGGCTGATTTAAAGAATGGGGTACAAATATGCTACCAAATTAGATTCTCAGATCTCATTCTTCAGGTGCCATTTCTGAAGGAGGCAGAAAGAGAATCTTTTAGGCTCTTCAAACTCCTCAGTTGATAGCATTGCTATACCAACTATGGGAATGTAAGATGGACAATCTGGATCTCAAATCTTTTTTCAGCTATATCTGTTGTCCAGACTCAAAATGTTATGCTGGAGAATTTATAGCATAGGATGGAAACATCTATCCTATTGTTTGCATTTATCTTTATGGGCCAAATATGGATAGCCTTTCGAATGTGTATTAAATAGTGAAAGTTCAGGGTTCTATGCATGACTCTAAAATAACTAGGATATATGTTTAAGAAGCCTAGATTTTTCTGAAATGTTGTAGTATAAAACTCTAAGGAATAAATATATTAGCCAACCATTGAAAATCTTTCAGAAACCATGTTATCAGCATCTTGTTAGCAATACATAAAACCTGATGCTAGCCAAGTGCTAGCAAATAGTCTTTATGCTGGCAGCACACTAATTCCCATTTCCGTCATATGGAATGTTTTAGCAAGCTGCTGAGTTTTACTACTTCAGCTTTAGAAACTGCTTCTCTCAAATCCTTTGGAGTTCTGAGCAGCTTATGATTTCCTTCATTTAATCTTTCTGTGTCCCCTCAAAAAACATGAACCATTACTGCTCTTTAAAGAAAATTAGAATACATGGGACAAATTTTTTGAAATATCGGTTCAAAGAAAGAATAGCACCCATACAACTCCACAACCCCAGGACCTGGGAGTCAGATTCTCTTTTGTGTTATAAAGAAAGCTCCAAATACCATGAGTGGAAGAACCTAAAAAGGGATGCATCCACTTCCTGATTCTCCTCAAATCCAGAGGTTTCAGCGGGGTCAGGGAAATCTTTAGAAGAGAATGAGCCAATGGCAAGTTAGGAAGAAGTGGTTAAGAGTAAGGGATCATAAATAAGCCTTTACAGTACAGCTGACCCTTGAATAATATGGGTTTTGAATCACATAGGTTTACTTAAACTTGAATTTTCTTCTGCTTCTGCCACCCCTGAGAGAACAAGTCCAAGCCCTCCTCTTCCTCTTCAGCCTACTCAACTTGAAGGCAATGAGGATGAAGATCTTTGTAATGATTCACTCCCGCTTAATGAATAGTAAATATATTTTCTCTGGTTTTTAATTTTCTTAATAACATTTTTTCTCTAGCTTAGTTTAAATTTATTGTAAGACTATAGCATATTATACATATAACACATAAAATATGTGTTAAGTATTTATGTTATTGATAAGGCTTCTGATCAATAATAGGCTATTAGTAGTTAAGTTTTGGATCAGTCAAAAGTTATGTGTGGATTTTCAACTGCAAGGCAGGTCAGTGCTCCTAACCCCCATGTTGTTTAAGTGTCAACTGTATGCTAATATTCACTAACATTAAACATTAAAAATAGCTTATAAATAAGAGAGTACTCAATACTATTTTTAAAGACTTTATTAAACATCTATAATTAGAAAACAAAGATAGGTTATTTAAGCAATGGCTTATTTCTCTATAGCACTTTATATTTACATTATGTTCATCTGATCCTTATAAAAATCCTAGTTAAAAAAGCAAGGTAGATATTAACAAATTTCACAGAGGTAGAAACGTAGTAGGTGTTCAATGCTGCAACTGATATGTCATAATTCTCTGTTACTGGAGAAGAAAACTTTTAAAAATTAAGTTTATTTTATTTATATTAAACACATGCAAAATTTATAATACTAGAAATTATGACATAAAGGACAGGCTAGCAAAAGTGGTTGTGGAATTGTGTTTTCTGAGAGGCTTTTAAAAACATTAAGAAATTTTCATTTCTCTTTGATGGTTTAATGCTGATGGGCTGATGACTTCACCTTAGCTAAGGATTGACCTGTTAGCCTCTTTCAGAATTTAAACTAATTTGTAAAACTCAGGACTGGGTATATAATCTATGGGACACTCCTGCTTAAAAATTAAGAATTTCAGGATGGTGACCACAGAGCATTAAGCCAAAGACAGGGTCCAGTATGAATGCACAGGTTGTTCCAGCAACCCTGGTAGCGTCTTAGCTAAATGAAGGGTTAAGATCACAAATGCAAATCCAAAACAAGGAAATGTTACTGCTACCACCAAGCATGTGAATTTTCTGATTTATTGATTGTATTCTATTTTCAATCACGAGTCCGCATGTATTTGGTAATCAATTGAACAAAGTTACAAAAAAATTCTAAAAAACAAAACAAAACAAAAACCTGATGAATCCAGAATATGGGAGCTAGGAGTAAGTTATTTCCCTAGGTTAATGCTATGTTGCATAAACCACTATATTTAGAAAAAAGTTACAGTAGCAAATTAAGAAAATTTTCAAATTCCCATTGACAGAAAACAAGAAACAATGCAACTTGCATTTAAAGATTTATTGTTAAATATATATATTTATTTTATAGATATTTTAAACATTGTACTAAACAATAAACAGTTTTATATTTATGTATTTATTTATTCATCTGTTAGTATGTGCTTCTGAATATACAGTTGTCTCTTAGTATATGTGGGGGATTGGTTCTAGGAACCAATACCAAATACCAAAATTCAAAGATACACAAGTGCCTTCTATAAAACAGTGTAGTATTTGCATATAACCTATACATATCCTCCTGGATACTTTAAATCATCTTTAGATTACATATACTCTCAATAAAATATAAATGTTATATGCAAATATAACTAATTGTTATGCTGTATTGTTTAGGGAATTGTTGTTACACTGTATTGTTTAGGGAATATGACATGAAAAAAGTTTGTATATGTCCAGAATTTGTTTTTTCAAATATTTTTGATCTGACGTTGCTTGAACACACACATATGAAACTCACAAATGTGGAGGGGTGGCTGTACACACAAAAAAATCTGTTTCTCATCCTCCGTCCCCACCTCTCCACCTCATCTTAACATTGTATTGTAAGCCTTTTTATATCATCATTGAAAACATAATTTTCAAAAGCCATATAACATCTCAACATAAAAATTACTCAATCCTTTCCATATTCTTGAAAATTTACATTGTAGGGTAATTTTGCCATTGTTTTATTTATTTATTTTGCTTTTATAACAGTAGCATACAGATCTTTGTCCACATGAATTGATCTAAACAAATGATATTTTAGTTTATGAAGATCCTGATATATATTACTCATTTTCCCCCCAAAATTTATACCAATTTAAACTCTCACAAGCCATATATGAATGTCTAGTTCCTGTCCCCTCATTATCATAAATATTACCATGTGTGTTTTCTTTAATTTTGCTAATTTCAAAGATAAAAATAATGCTGTCTACTTATTTAACAAAGCTTTTTATTAGTACTGAGATTAAATTATATCTCTTTTATTTTCCATTTGCATGTTTTCTATTATGAATCATCAGTTTGTGTCTTTTTCCTATTTTAAAATCAAGATAATAGGGCCTTCACCCTAAAGACTCTGCCAAAAGCCTGTGAGAACTGATAAATGACTGCAGTAAAGTTTCAGGATATAAAACCAATGTCCAAACCCGTAAGCATTTTATACACCAGTAATATTCAAGCTGAGAGCCAAATCAAGAAAGCAATCCCATTTACAATAGCCACACACGAAAAGTGCCTAAGAATATATCTAACTAATAAGGTGATAGATCTTTACAAAGAGAACTACAAAACACTACTTAAAGAAATCATAGATAACACAAACAAATGGAAAAATACTCCATGCTCATAGACTGGAAGAATCAGTATTGTTAAAATGGCCATGCTGCCCAAAGCAATCCATAGGTTCAATGCTATTCCTATCAAACTACCAATGTAATTTTTCACAGAATTAGAAAAAACTATTCTAAAATTCATATGGAACCAAAAAAAAAAAAAAAAAAGCCCAAATGGCTAAAGCAATCCTAAGCAAAAAGAATAAAGCCAGAGGCATCACATTACCTAACTTTAAGCTACACTATGAGGCTATAGTAACCCAAACAGCATGGTATTGGTAAAAAACAGACACAACCAATGGAACAAAATAGATAACCTACAGATAAAGCCACACACCTACAGCCATCTGATTTTCAACAAAGTTGACAAAAATAAGCAATAAGAAAAGGACTCACTATTCAATAAATAATGCTTGGTTAGCTGGCTTAAGAATGAAACTGAATCTCTACCTTTCACCACATAAAAAAATTAGCTCAAGCTGGCTTACAGATTTAAATATAAAACCTCAAATGATAAGAATTCCAGTTGAAAACCTAGGAAATACCATTTTGGACATGGGCCTTGGGAAAGAAATGACTAAGACCTCAAAAGCAATTGGAACAAAACAAAAATTAATAAGTGGGACCTAATTAAACTAAAGAGCTTCTGCACAACAAGATAAACTATCAACAGAGTAAACAGACAACCTACAGAATGGAAGAATATATTTGCAAATGATACATCCAACAAAGGTCAAATATTCAGAATCTATAAGGAAGTTAAACAAGTCAGCAAACAAAAACTGCATAACCCCATTAAAAAGTGGGCAAAAGACAAGATCAAATATTTCTCAAAAGGAGACATACAGGCAGCAAACAAACATATAAAAAAAAGTTCAGCATCACTAACCATCAGATGAATGTAAATAAAAACCACAATGAGACATCATTGCACACTAGTCAGAATGGCAATTATTAAAAAGTCCAAAAACAACAGATGCTGATGAGGCTGCAGAGAAAATGAAGTGGTTATATACTGTTGGTGGAAATGTAAATTAGTTCAGCCACTGTGGAAAGCAGTTTGATTCCTTTCTCTAAGAATGTAAAACAGAACTACCATTCAACCCAGCAATCCCATTACTGGATATGTACCTAAAGGAAAATAAATTATTCTGCCAAAAAGACACATGCACTCACATATTCATCATAGCACTATTCACAGATAATAGCAGATATATGGAATCAATCTAGGGGCCCTTCAATGGTGGATTAAATAAAATGTGGTCCACATATGCCATGGAATACTACACAGCTATAATAAAGAATGAAATAATGTCCTCTGCAACAACCAGGATGCAGCTGGAGGCCATTATCCTAAGCAAAGCACATTAACACAGGAACAGAAAACCAAATACCACATTTCTCACTTATAAGTGGCAGCTAAACCTTGGGTACTCATGCAATAAAGATGGCAATAATAGGCACTGAGAATTACTGTGTATTGAAACCCTACTATGCTCACTACCTGTGTGACAGATCATCTGTACCTCAAACCTTAGCATCACACAAGATGACCATGTAACAAACCTGCAAATGTTCCTCCTTAATCTTAAATAAAAGTTGAAATTATTTTTAAAAGGTAACAGGATTTTCTTATTGATTTACAAATAGATCTTTATAGGTGAAATTTAATTATCATTATCTGTCACCTTGGTTATAAATATTCCTGTAAATTTGAAGTTTGTTTTTGATCATATTTCATGTTCAAGAATGTTTCATTTTATAGACATAATATTTTCCTCTATTAATTTTATTATTAAAATGCCATTTTATATACTGAGATGAGTTGAATATTTATTTTTAATTTGTTTGATTTTTAAATAATCATTTAATTCATATGAAATTTATTTTTGTGTATTGTGTGAACCTAACATTGTCTTGATTTCTTTTCCCTAAATATCCAATTTTCTCAGTACTCAAATACAGTCTAATTTTATTAATTGGTGATATTTTCTTTATCATGAAGTTTTAAAAAATAAATATTAGGTTGTTTTCAGTTTCGAGTTTCATTCAGTTGATCTGCCTATTGATTCTCTGTACTAGTGCTACTGTTTGTATTATTAATTTTACAATGTTAAGAACTCTTTTTCAATTTTTTATATGTTGTAAGTGTATCCTTCATTATGAATTTTTGAGTTATTTTCATAAAATTATTTTTATAAAATCTTATTTTATAATTTGTGTATTATAATTTATTAGGGTGGTACAAAAGTAACTGAAGGATTTGCTATTAATTTTACATGGCAAAAACCATAATTACTTTTGCACCACCCTAATGTTATAAAATTATTTTTATAAAATCTTAATGTATCAAGGTTAAATTAAGCCCATGAATTCATTTGGGAGAACTGTCTTCACATTTTATTTATTCAACAAGTATTTATTGAGGACATATCATGAAAGAGGTCCTGGTCTCAGTGCTGAGGTTGCAGGAATGAATCCCAAGTTTTTGCCCCAGTAGGCTTATTTCTGGCTTATTTAAGGATTTTGCATGCTTTTAACACATTATTTTAAATCCTATTTTATATATTTTAGTAAGGCTTTTTTTTTCAACAGTGATAACTTTATGCATATAAATCCCATAATTTCCAGTTGGAAATAGAATTTCCAGTTCATCTAGAATTTTATACTGTGTTTGCTTTTAGCTTACCATTATATTTTAAGTAGCTCACTCAGTGATCTGGCATATTGTAGGAGCAACACAACAACAAAATCTTGTTGAGTGGATAAATTTATACTTTCTTTAAACATGTGAATGAAATTTTTTGGTTCAACTTTTTATTGCTGGTACATATTATATTAGTTATCTATTGCTACATACAAAATTACTCCCAATAGCAACTAAAAACAACATGTAAGTATTATTTTATACTTTTTGTGGGTCAGGAATTGGCCATTGCTTAGCCAGATTCTCTGCTTCATGCTCTTTTGAAAATCTATAATCAAGGTGTTGGCCCAGAGTCTGTGGTCTCAACTGAAGGTTCAACTGGGGAAAGAACCACTTGCAAGCTCGCCCATACAGTTGTTGGCAGGATACAGTTACTTGAGGGCCGTTGGCTAGAGGTCACTCTCAGTATCTTGCCAGATTGGAATCTTGAACATGCTAGCTTGTGTTACCAAAGAAAACAAAAGGGAGTGTCTGCTAACATGAAGGAAACTGCAATCATATTTAGTAGTCTTAAGGGGATCATGGATTTTATTTATAAGAACCATGGCAAGTTCTCACAGTGAAAATCTGAGAAAGATCCTTCATAGTTCTGACTAGAGAAGAGGAGTAATCATTGTGAAATATGACCAGCTCCTTAGCAAAGAACTACTGTCCAGGGGCAAAGACATTACTGCAGCTAAGGAAAGGGCATTTCTCCCACTCCTTTTTTTCTCACCAAAAGGGGAAAGCAAGGGCAGAGGGTGGAGCTATATTTTTGTGAAGTTCACAACTCAGAGACACATGCCTAAACAATAGGAGTATATTATAAGATGTTACAATGCTCCCCTCCTCCATTCTGCACCACCACACTAACAGGGCTCCAGTATAACAGTATATTATAGCTGAAAGAGCTGCAAGACATAGATGCTCTTTGAGGAGTAGGACTTAGGAAAGCCCAAAGCCAAATGGGGAAAAAACAAGGACATTAGAGGAAGGTGAGTCCTTTTGCACCTCTAGCTATAGAAAATTTTAAACACAATCCAACTTTTAGCCAGATTAGTATAAATCCTCACACTGAAGGCCTATTTGCCTCCTATTACCAACACAATATGTCTGGTTTTCATCAAAAAATTACAAGGCATATAAAAGGCAAACACAGTCTGAAAAGACAAAATAACCATCAGAATTAGACTCAGACATGGCATAGCTTTTGGAATTAGAGTCGGGAATTTAAATTCAGATAGAATTGAAAATAGCTATGATTAATATATTAAAGGCCCTAATAGAAAAGTAAACATGCAAGAATATTTGAGTAATGTAAGCAGAGAGACAAAAAGTCTAATAAAGAATCAAAAGAAATAAAAACACTATTAAAGAAATTATAAATGTCTTTGATGGGCTTATAAGTATACTCAAAACAACCAAAGAAGGAATCAGTGAGCCTGAAGAAGATAAGTCAATAGAAACATTCTAAACTGAAGTACAAAAAGAAACAATAATTAAAGTTAATAATTAAAAAAAAAGCAGAACCTCAAAGAAATGTGGGAAAATTACAAAAGGTATAGTATCTCCATAACTGGAATACCAGAAGGAGAAGAAATTGAGGACAGAGCAGAAGAATTATCTGAAGTAATAATGACTGAGAATTTTCCAAAATTAATGAGACACCAAACCACAGATCCAGGAAGCTCAGAAAATACCAGCCAGGATAAAGGCACAAAACAAACCAAAAAACCCAGAAAAACAAACAAACAAACCTAGGCATATCATAATCAAACTGCAGCAAATCAAGGACAAAGAAAAAACCTTGAAAGAAGCCAAAGCGGGGCAAGGAAGACACCTGACTATAGAGAAATAAGGACAAGAATTACTGCACACTTCCCGTTGAAAACCATGCAAGCAAAAACAGAGTGGAAGTAAACATTTAAAGTACTGAAAAAAAAAAAAAAAACCCAGCATTCCAGAATTCCATATCCAGCGAAATTATCCTTTAAAAGTGAAGGAGAAATACTGTCTCAGGTAAACAAAAGCTGGGGCAATTAATCACCAGTAGACATACCCTGGAAAAAATGTTAAAAATTCTTCAGGAAGAAAGAAATTGATATAGATCAGAAAGTTGGATCTATATTCAGAAAACAGAGGTGTCAAAGTAAAAATAAATGAAAGTAAAGTCTTTTATTTCTCTTATTTGTAATTGATCTAAAAGAAAAGTGTTCAAAGCAACAAAGCTAACAATTCATTCGGTGACTATAATTTATGGATAAGAGAAGTGAATGACAGAAATGTCACAAGAGAGAAACTGAGAATAGTCTGTAATGAGACACCTATACTAATTGTTAGTGGAGGTATGATTTGAAAGTAAGTAGACTTATATTAGTTAAAAATGTATATTGTAAATTCTAGGGCAACTACTAACATTTTTAAAAGTAAAATTGATACAATAATATGTGAAATAAAGTAGAATTACATAAAATTCTCAGTTAAAACCAAGGAAGGCAGTAAAAGAAAGGAATAAACCAAAGGAAATGAAATAAATAGGAAAGTTTATAGTATAGTAGACACTAATCCAACTGTATCAATAGTCACTTTAAATGTGACTGGTTTAAATACACCTAGTAAAAACAGAGATTGTTAGAGTGTTTAAAAAATAGAACTCAGCTATGTTGTCTATGAGAAATACACTTTAAATATTAAGTCACAAATAGGTTAAAAATATAGAGATTGAGAAAGATATGCCATATTTAGTCAAAAGAAAGCTGAAGTAGTTATGTTAATATAGACAAAAGCTGACTTCAGAACAAAGAAGATCATGAGGGATAAAGAGGAGCATTACATCATGAAAAATTATTCAGTTCTCTAAGAAGACATAACAGTCCTTGATGTGTATGTGCCTAACAAAAGAACATCAAAGTACATGAGGCAAAACTAATAGAAGTGCAAGGAGAAATAGACAAATATACTATTGTATTTGGAGACCTCACTACTCCTCTGTAGTAATTGATAGGTCAAACAGGAAGAAATCCATCTTCATCATGTGACCTGACCAGCATGATCCATCAACTTGATTTCATTGACATCTACAGAATGCTCCAACCAATAACAGAAGAATACACATTCTTCTCAAGATCACAAGGGACATTCACCAATAAATACCACATTTTGGGCCAGAGAGAGCTTAAAAGTCTAGAAATCATAAAAAGTATGTTCTCAAATCACAATAGAATAAAGCTAGAAACCAGTAACAGAAAGATAGCTGGAAAATATTCCCCAAGTATTTGGAAATTAAACAACATACTTCTAAATAATACATGGGTCAAAGAAGTCTCGAGAAATTTTAAAACATTTTGAATTAAATGAGTATAAAATAATAGATGCTGGTGAGGTTGCAGAGAAAAGGGAATGCTTATACACCATTGGTGGGAGTGTAAATTAGTTCAACCATTGTGAAAAGCAGTGTGGTAATTCCTCAAAGAACTGAAAACAGAACTACCATTCAACCCAGCAATCCCACTCCTGGGTCTGTATCCAAAGGAATATAAATTATTCTACAGTAAAGACACATGTGCATGTATGTTCGTTGCAGCACTATTCACAATAGCAAACACATGGAATCAACCTAAATGCCCATCAGTGGTAGACTGGATAAAGAAAATGTGGTACAGGCACACCATGGAATACTATGCAGCTGTAAAAAAGTACAAATCATGTCTTTTGTAGCAACATGGATGTAGTTGGAAGCCATTATCCTAAGAGAATTAACACAGGAACAGAAAACAGAATACCACATATTCTCACTTTTGAGAGGGAGCTAAATAATGAGAGAAAATGGACAGAAAGAGGGGAACAATAGACACTGGGGTCTACATGAGGGAGGAGATGAGAGAGATTCAGAGAAGAAAAACTCATGGACACTGCTTAGTGCCTGGGTGATGAAAATCTCTATACCAAATTCCCAGCTTGAGTTTGCATATGTAACAAACCTGCACATGTATCCCTGAACCTAAAATAAAAGTTAATAAATTTAATTTAAAAAGAATATTTAAAATATAACATCAAAATTTGTGGGATGCAGTAAAGCAGTGCTTACAGGACATGTTATAGCATTAAATATGTATATTAGAAAAGAAAAAACAAAGTTAACCGTATGTCCTTTCCTTAAGGATTTTTGTTTATACAAATGATTATATTCAGCATACGGAAAAATTTAGTGGTCTAGCGCACTAGACGACTGTATAACAGATGTTCCTAGTTTATTAAATACAAAATTTTACAAATTTAACTTTACAGAACTTGTTTATTAAGGTACACAAAATTTTAGAAATTTAGTCTATTTTTTGGCCATACATGCAAACACAAAACATTTTTGTGCAGATGGCTATCCTGAAGTGAGAACATAAATTAAATAACTGATAATTTTGCTCTGCAAACCATGGCATGAAATAGAACAGAAAGCCTCAACCTTTTTGGTCCTAGGACTCCTTTGCACTCTTACAAATTATTGATAACTCCAAATAACTCTCATTAATACGGGTTATATGTACTGGTATCTATTATATTAGAAATTAAAACAAATGTTAAAAATAATTTTTCTTAAAAAGCAATAAGTATACATGTTAACATTTGAACACAAAGTAACTATATTTTCAAAAACAAACAGTAAAAAGAGTGATATTTTATTTTTGCAAATCTCTTCAATGTCTGGCTTAATACTAGGTAAGTGGATTCTCACATCTGCTTCTGCATTCGATTCTGTTGTGATAAATTGTTTTGATTGAAGTGTATGAAGAAGATCCAGCCTCTCACAGTTAGAAAGAGTGTTTAGTAATCTTTGTGGATAATTGTGATTATTCTGTGATACTACACCAAAACTCCACAAGAAGGAGTTTCTTAAAAGATAATTGCAATATGGAATCTGAAACTATTATCAATGAACTTTTCCTGTTCATGATATCATTACTTTAAAATCAAGTAGTCTCTTTTGCACTTTTAATGGACCTTTTACCCGTGTCTGATTTTGTTGTAACGTTATGCATTGGTCATTTGGTAAATGTTGCTTCACTGAGTTAAACGGATTTTCCAAATGTTGCACATTTCATAAGGCAGTATCAACAGATCACATTAATTACTATCACACCCATCTTATCAGAAAAGCCTTAAAGTATCAGGGAAGCTGTCAAGCTCACAGTGGCAGTTACATATTTTCCAAAATTCTAATTTTTGTTTCATAGCTCAACATTTTTTTTGTTGGCAACAAATACTGTCAGTTGTTTTCCTTGAAGTGACAAGTTCACTTTGTTCATTTTTGACAATATGTCTGCCAAATACTTAAGTATGAATAACCATAGTTTGTCAGTCATTCTTTCAAGTAAAATGGTGTTCTATGAAAAGAAAACCCTAGCTAGTTCATCTCTCAACTCAGATATCTGCATAGATGTATATTGTACTTGAGTAAGCAGCAAAGTCCTTTATGTATACTTCTCATTTTGTTGTACTCAAGGGTCAGGATTTAATAATACAATTAATATTTTTTACTTCTTCACCAGGACATTATTAAGTTACACTGGATTTTTTTTTTCCTGCAAGTACACAGTAATGACAAATAGGACTACTGCACAGTTTGGTGACACTGCCTTGATTCAAACTAAGGTACTGGCACTTCTAACCATAAATGCTTTTGAACCATCAGTTCAAATGTTGATGCAATGAAAAAGGCAGATAATACCTTAGTATTTTATGAAAATAGTTTTGAACCCATGGCCCCTTTGAAGGTTCTTAGGGACCCCCAGAGGATCCCAAGGACTTTGAAAATTGCCCTGTAGGGACATCGAAAAAAAGAATAACAAGGACTTTGTCAGCGACATCCAGATAATTCAGTACCTGTTGCTTCTGCTACCTTCACAAGCTTATGGTGGATTTCTGAAGTAGCATCTGTAGCTGTGGTAGAATGGAGAAGCTAATGAAGAAGTAAGCATAATACACAAATATAGGACAGTCTAATTTTATCAGAGAGAAATTGTAAATAAGTGAAATAAATTAAACAGCCTAGAGATTCAGGGTCACTATACAGAATGGCAATTTTGCAGGTGACTCTTCTAGAAGGTAGTAGCAGGTAATGATCATCTTTGACTACTCTAGATTAATGGAGACGGTGGGAGGAGAAAATTGCTTTTTAGGAGGAATGTGGGAAGGGTCGACTAGCAATGGAGCCAGGGTCAGCATGGGTTTTGCCATTCCTGAATACACACAAAGCTAGTGGTTAATGACATTCTGGGCACAGTTTCATTTTGATGAAAAAGGAGGAGAGCACATCTGAGCTGACGTGACAGTGCTAAGAATGTGGCTAGTTCAGATGTGTGTACCATTGGGGGGTCAGCTTGTTTTGTGCTTACAGTCGTATTGCCAGGTATATAAGAGATGAAACCCCTTTCAGGAAGTGGTGAGTTAAAGGCAAGTGAAAATGTTGTGCATTTCTGGATGTTTAAGGAGTCCATTAGAACAAGTAGTGATAGCAATCTGTAGTGGGAGTAAAAGTCTTTTCTTATTAGCAAATGCAGTTCAGGAGATATTAACCAATACTACAGGGTCCTCCAGCCAGCTTTGATCCTGCTGAATTTTATGAAGAAAAACATCTTCTAGGGTTTGAAGTTAAAGCAGAAGTGGATGTAAACAAAATTAAAAAGTCGAGTTTTCAGGCTGTATCTGTAATAAGCTTTCAGCTGAAATGAAATGTAATTAGCAAGTACGATAATGCATTTTGCTTCATTTAGCTCTTCAGTGGGTTTATAAACAAATTCTGTCAGTTAACTCATAAAGCAGATGCATCCACTACACCCTGGCTAAGCATGTTACGGAAGACAGCCTTGTGCAGGTGCAAGAACGACAACAGGAAGATCTATTTACCAATTTACCAGTCAGGAATGTTGGCCACAATGAACATACACCATTTTTAAATGTTCCCCAATGAAGAAGGTTAAGAAATACTATATCTGAGGGCTTACAAAAGAAAAGCGGAGCAGCAGTGCTCAAATTCTCATAGTAAACATTATTTATTTTGTAATGCTCTCATGAAGACAACCTCAAGTGTCCTCTGGTGTCCAAGACAACACTGAATGCTTATTACTTTTACCAAAATATTAGCAGTGACCGTGAAGTGGAATCAGAGGTATTTTTTTCAAACTTTTCTGTGTCTTTTTATATCGCCTTGCCAATATAAAAATTAATTTGGAAAAAGTGAATAAAAACAGAACTTTGGGTTTATCCCAGAAAGGATTTTTAAGTACTAATGACTTTTTAAAAACATGTTTTATCCTGTTTGGATTTAGGAAAATGAAACCCTATATACTGCCACATACTGCCAGACCTTAAAAGATATATTAATACAGTCCGTGTATCAAGGGGCTCAGAACCCAATGGGTGAGGCAAACAGAGGGTAAATCACTTACAGTGTCCCAGGGAGGACTGAGCAGAGGCCATGGGATCCCAAGAAAAGGAAGACTAACTTTCTAAAAGAATTGAAGAAGTCTTCACAGAGCAGACGAAGACATTTCAATTAGATCTGTAAAAATACTTAATAGGGATGAAAATCCAAGGTGATAAAAATATTGGGAACTAAGTAGTACCTTGATTCTTATAGACAGAGAAGGTGTATAGTATTGCCATTCATAATATTTTCTAGAAATGCACATAGAAATTCTGAAATGTCTAGATTCTTGCCATATTAACTACCAGTAATACCAGTAATAATAGGGTAAATGTTAAAATTTCTTTAACACTGAGCATCTACATATTCTGATCCTTGTCATGTATTCTTATTTTAACTCTTAGGAAGTTTTCTTTCAAAGATTGATAGACATATGAATAATTATTGTGCATTTCCTTTTTTTTTTTCCAACACAGAGACTGACTCTGTCGCCCAGGCGGGAGTGCAGTGGCAGGATGACAGCTCACTGCAGTCTTGACCTCCTGGGCCCAAACAATCCTCCCATTTCAGCCTTCTGAGTAGCTGGGAAGGACTACAGGTACACACCACCAGGCCTGACTAATGTTGTTTTATTTTTGTAGAGACAGAGTCTCACCATGTTGCCCAGGCTGGTCTTGAACTCCTGATCTCAAGCCATCCTCCTGCCTCAGAAAGTTCTGGGATTACAGGCGTGAGCCACTGTGCCTGGCCTCTTGTGCATTTTCAATGTAAAGCCATTAGCCTAGATCTCACTCAAAGAATCTTCATTCATATTTTTCCTATTAGAGCATAAATTTTCACATGTGCATTTGACATTTATAATTTTCAGAGTGCTTTCATCTTTATTATATGGCCATTTTTCTGTCCCTTATGACTTACTTCATCCATAATATCTCCAACATGTCTTTTAGCTCTTAGATACTAAAATCTCTAGAAGATTGTCTTTGTCTCTTTCCCCATAACTAAAGTCTATGATCCAGATCCAGATTAGGGCAACAGTTTTGGTTGTTTGGGGCATGGTGCCTGACCAATTGTGTGTTAAATAAATTGTCCTTTTCACTTCCTCTCACGATGACCATGCTCTTTAAGACCCAGCTCAACTTAGCAGAACAAGGAATCCCTTTTCCCTCACCCCAACCCACATGGATTGTTCTCTTAATTTTACACAGTGTCAGTATTGTTGTCCACTCCCTACCCCTTTCAGGTGTTTTGAATCCACTCCTAGGCAACTTACAGGCTCTATAATGGATCAACGTTTTTCCAGCTCCATCAGAAGTTCTGGTGGAATTCCTGCTTAGGAATGCTACACTGAATTGTTTTCTGGTCTTTGGCCAATAGAGAAAAGGAATCAATGGGAATGAGGCATCACTGGGACGTTTTATCCTTCTTAAGGACTCTGATACCCCTGATACCGGAGGGATGTGTCCTGCGACTCCCAGGCAGATTCCTGGGGCTTGTACTCCTTTTTGTTCCCACCAGGCCCCAAACTAGGAATGTGCTTCTCATGTTCTCTGGCAGACCTCTCACAACCACCTCCTGGGATCATAGCACTCACTCTGGTTTCCTGGACCTGGTTTCAGTTCCCAGGTTCCCTGGATGAGACCTCCATAGGGCCATCATCTATGGTGGATGTGGCCAAGCTCTGCTACATCCAGGCACTGTTTTAGGCTGTAGCACACCTTGACCTCCACGACCAGCATCTACTCTTTCTCCATATCCCCTTAAATTCCTGCTGATTCCCTCTGTGCTGCTTCCCTGTCAACCACCAGCTGCCAATTGCCAACCACCCAGTCCAGGCAAGCTATGGCCTTTCCTAGCAATCTTGCCCTTCCTCAGCATGGGGGGCTAGATCCACTGTGATCTCAGCATTTCCTTGTTGCCACGTTGCACTGGTAACATCAGCTGGAACCATGAAGAACCACCACCTAGAATCAAGTCTAAAACAAATCAGCTTGTGCCATCCTCAGATATCCATGAATACTAATAGAGCTTTTCCATGAGTTAAGTACCATCTTCTGCACAGTGTTTTGGGAAGGAAGTTGTGCAACTATTTTTATGCTAGAAGCCAGGGATTCCCAGAGCTCTTCCACTGTAATTCAGAATGCATTAGTACCACAGTGAAAGCTCTTTCTTTACATATCACCAAGAGAATTTTTAAACCCAAAGTGTGTATTTGTTTTTAGAAGAGGATCACAGTTACTATACATGAAAAACGTTTTATTTGTATCTCCCCAAAGATTGCTGAAGTGAGTGTAAAACACTTGGAAAACTATTTCTGTAATGTGATGGTCCTTTTTAGAAATGCGACTTTTCTGTACTCCAGATAATTCTAAGTGAGAACCCATGTTCAAGAACTACAATCTCTTTTTTTATCAAGAGCTGCAGTAGTATAAGTGACATACATCTTATTCCTAATGCAAAAATTTCTGCTACACTTATACTTGAAATACCAAATTATTTTACATGAATATTTTTATGAGGAAGAGATAACTGATTTTTAATTTGAGATGAAAATTAGAAGTGTTATTACCATAGGCAAAAGTACTTTGTAACTGTGATCCAGCAAATAAATACACAATGATGTTATTAGTGGAAATAGTTCCTAAATAAGTTACTTTTGATATGGTATGAAATTCAAAGAGGCCTTCATGGTAGGGAAAAAAAGTGGATTTCAAATTAGCGTTTTGTTTATAAACTAACATTTTAAATTTAAAAAATTAGGTTATACAATCTTTTACCCTTTCTTTTTTCCTTTAGTCTTCTAAAAAAATTGGGAGGAAGGAAGGAATGTCTACAAGCTGCTATATCCTGAAAACTTTTCTCATTATGCAATGTTAGCCAAACTCTGGGACATGGAGTAAAAAGGCAATTTTGTATAAGGGATGAGGTCAGTTACCTAATCACCAACCAATACACTTCACTCTTTCCTCCAAACCAAAATAAGTTGCAGATAGACCATATTGGCAATAGGTATTTCGATTGTGTTGCTTAAGTTTTTGAAATCTATTTTGGGTAAATTGCATTAAAATTATTTGGTATGGGAATATATTTTAGAATATAATATCTAAGGTTATTGAGTGGTATATATTTCAAGGTTTAGTGCAGAAAACTATGGTGTTAAGATGCTGCTGGTGGGTATAGGATGAGAAGACATCTCTCTCCTCCATACTCTAGCAACTTTAATGTTTATATGAATCACTTGGTGGTCTTGATGCGTACGGGTTCTAACTCAGTAGGTCTGGGATGGGTCTGAGATTCTGCATTTCTAACAAGCTCCCAGGTGATACAAATGCTGCTAGTCTAGGGACCACCCTTAGAGTAGCAAACCTAGAAGTCAAAATTGTTTTATCCCAAATTTAGAAAGTGTCTTGCAGAAATCTTGTAGGTTGTTTTTGAATCAAGATGGCATGTCTGCCTGATGTATCTTACAACTAAGTTTTGCTCATTTAAGTCCTCTCATATTTGTCCAGAATTATTGGGCAGGGCTGGGCGTGGTGGCTAATGTCTGTAATCCCAGCACTTTGAGAAACTGAAGCAGGCAGATTGCTTGAGCCCGGGAGTTCAAGGCCTGCTTGGGCAACATGGTGAAACCCAGTCTCTAGTAAAACTAAAAAAATTAGCATGGTGTGGTGGCATGTCTGTAGTTCCAGCTACTTGGGAGGCTGATGTAGGAGAATCACTTGAGTCTTAGAGGCAGAGGTTGAAGTGAGCTGGGATCACACCACTGCACTACAACCTGGGTAACAGAGTAAGAGCCTGGTCTCAAAACAAAACAACCCCACAAAATTACTGGGCAAATGAGCATACATACAATTGGCAATTGAGTCTTAACAACATGAAGTCAATCTGACTGCACAAAACTCCTAAAATATCCCATAAACTGTCCCTGAGTTCTGATTCCACTGGCTTCGAACCTGGAGTCTGAGTTTTACAAATCAGCAAAATATGGAAACATCATCCTGCAAGGAGCTGATATCATGAACCATACATATTCCTACTGTGAGAATTACTTGCAAAAGCAGAAGGAAAACAAAAACCCCTTGTAGATTTTAATTGTTTCCAAAAGGTAACAATAAAAACAACAACAACAAAAAATTCAGAACATGCCATCTGGGGATGTGGAGTTTAGAACAAATGAGGTTTGCTTTCTAAGAATGGCACTCAGGAGGAAATCAACAGCTAAGCAGGGTATAACCGAGAGCTAACAGCCTGCACATTTTGTTATCTCATGATAAGCATAATTTACCAGTTGTGGCAATAATAACAATGATAACGATGTGAATTAATAAACTTGCTAGTGAAACCACCATTCAAATACATGTTGGATAATTTAATTAGCCTTGGCTGCACTTTCTCTGTCAATCCCAAACTTGCAGGGATTGAATTGTTAAGTATATTTTTCACTCTGGGCTTCTGAGAAGTTTATTTTTACCTGGCAGATTATTTTAAATATGAGACAAAGCAGGGCTGCAGTGGTAAAATCACATAGGAAGCCCACATCCCTGCTCCCCAAGCCTGGGCCCTCGTTGCCTGGACCCTGGTACACAAAAAGCTGGTGTGAATTTCAGATCCTGGGTCTGCTCTAAATCATGGGAACCAGAGAAATTAGAAATGACACCATTTACCCAGGGGCCTTTGCCGCAGAATATTTTTTTTGGAACTTTTACATCAGTCTCGGAACTCACTGGCTTCATTAAGTCACATGTGTCATTGTGTTAGGAAGGAAGGCAAGAACACGTTATTAGCTAGGGATTTTTTTTTCCCTTTCCCTCCACCATCCTCCTTTCTCATTTCACTTCATTGCATGTTTCCCTTCCCTCCCCTTCCCTTTCAAGATATGCATTATGTGTCTTTCATCTCAGGACTTCTTATTTACCAACGTGTGTTACCTTTCTTGGTGCACACTGTGGGGAAATACATTTCTTTATGTTCACTGAGTTTTGGAAGCAAACTCTGTGGTGCTGGTTGAGGGGTGGTTTATGGGTCATCATTTTACTTCCCTGTTTGGTATATTCTTGTCTTTTTTTTACCCATGTCTTCTTCCTTTCCTTTTAAAGCTTTCATTTTTAGAGCAAGAGAGGAAATCATGAGAAATAACTTTTTTTAAGGAGGAGGAGGACGAACTGTCACTGAAACTAATATGCCTACTTGATAACAAAAACTGTCCTAACCTCCCACAGAACACAAGCCACAGGGGCTGGGAAGAACAAAGCCACCCTCTGAAAGGAGAAAGGAGTGGGGAGGGCTGGGGGGAGTCATGTGCAGCATCTCATCCCTGTGGCACCAGCCAGAGCCCACAAACCATTTTATCATCCTCTGGCCCCAAGAGATCAAGGAAGACACTGTCTGGAAAGTTGCCTCCAAGGCATCTTGTTTGTCCTGGTGGCTTTCCCTGCCTTTTCCTAGGATGCTCAGCCTGGTCTGAGTCAAAGGAAGGTTCCAGGTCCCTTCTTTTTCTTTCTGGTTTGGTTTGGGTGGTGGTCTTCATTGGGCACTTCCTAACTTGTTTCTATGCCTCCCCCACTCCCATGTAAATTGGGAATTTTTTACTGGTAGTTGAGACCAGTAAAAAAAAAAAGAAGAAACCCTTTTCTCTTTATATTGAGGACTCATTTCTCATCCAAGTCAAAAGCAACTTTTTCTATTGTTTGCAGAAACTCTTCATACTCTATGGTTTTGAAAATTTGAAAAATAATAATAAACGTTTTAGGCCTAAGGAGGTACCTGTGCCCAGAGAATTGTTTTATCATTGTCAAAAACCATATCAATGTCTGAAAAATACACTTCATCTAAATAGATAATGGTGAGTGATACTATTTTCTACATTGCTAGTAAAGAAATACCTTTTAAAATATAACAAAGTTTGACAGGGTTTGGTTGGGGGGCATAGGAATGACTGCTAATGGGTGAGAGCTTTCTTTCAGGGGTGATAAAAAAGGTTTTAAAATGAATTGAGGTCATGGTTGTGCAACCCTGTGAATATACTAGAATACATTGAATTCTGCACTTCACAGTAGTGGTCCCTAACCTATTTGGCACCAGGGACCAGTTTCACAGAAGAGAATATTTTCATGGACAAGGGGATGGATTCAGGATGAAACTCTTCTACCTCAGATCATCAGGCATTAGTTAGATTCTCATAAGGAGTGCAGAACCTAGATCCCCCTCATGCACAGTTGATAATAGGGTTGGCGCTCCTATGAGGATCTAACACCCTGCTGATCTGATAGGAGGCAGAGCTCAGGGGTAATTCTGGCTTGCCTGCTGCTCACCTCCTGCTATGGGGCCCAATTCCAGTCTGTGGCCCAGGGGTGGGGATCCCTGCTTTATAAAATCTCTTGGAGACCTTTTTAATTTTACTAGGGTTCAAGCTCTACCAAAGATCAAATGAAAAAGAGGTGAGAAGAGCCCCACCAATATATTCTAAATATCCTCCTTCTTCTTAAAAATCTGAGTTGAACATTTAGATGGTTCAAAAATCACAACAATGTAAAAGAACTCACTTCTAGTCTTCTCTTCATCCGAATTGTCCCTGGCGTCCACTCTATACAAAAGTAACCACTTTTATTAGTTTTAGCAAATCTGCAAGCGCACTCTCAAAGTGCCTCAAGATCACCTGGAGGGCTTGTTAAAAGGATGCTGGAGAGGATGTGGAGAAATAGAAACACTTTTACACTGTTAGTGGGAGTGTAAATTAGTTCAACCATTGTGGAAGACAGTGTGGCGATTCCTCAAGGACCTAGAAATTGAAATTCCATTTGACACAGTAATCCCATTACTGGGTATATATCCAAAGGAGTATAAATCGTTCTACTATAAGGACACATGCACACGAATGTTCGTTGCAGCACAGTTTACAATAGCAAAGACCTGGAACCAACCCAAATGCCCATTGATGATAGACTGGACAGGGAAAATGTGGCACATATACACCATGGAATATTATGCAGCCATCAAAAACGATGAATTCGTGTCCTTCGTAGGGACATGGATGAACCTGGAAACCATCATTCTCAACAAACTGCCACAGGAACACAAAATCAAACACTGCATGTTCTCACTCATAGGCGGGTGATGAACAATAAGAACACGTGGACATAGGGAGAGGAGCACTACACACTGGGGTCTGTTGGGGGGGAAATAGGGGAGGGACAGTGGGAGGTGGGGAGTTGGGAAGAGATAGCATGGGAAGAAATGCCAGATATAGGTGAAGGGGGGGAAAGCAGCAAATC